>ML841830.1:4683-18718 GCA_009831015.1 Picea engelmannii
CTTTTTTTTTTTTTTTCTTCTCGCAGGCAGTTCTAAAATTCAATGTAACTGATTCTATCTTTGGAAAATTGGTTGAATTCAACCTCCACAGTTTAGGGAAGGGTTTATTATATATATATATATTTTGTAATTTCTTTGAGAAAAGGGGTTCGAATTTTAGCCAAAGAGGCTATTGGACTGTGTAATTTTTTCCTGAACATTTTGTATGAGTTAATGTAGAAGTATAATGCTTCCATGAAGTGAATATTCATTATGGTGTTGTTCTCAATGTGCTTTTCCTGTTAACGCTTTCCCTCATTATGTTTTTTTCTTTCCCATCATTCGACTGAGAGTATATGTTTGGAATTCATCTTATCTGATGCTCCATTCACATAGCGAATACTTGTTTATGTTTGGATTTCATGTTCAGAATTCATCTATATTCAATGCTATTTACATGGCGATATATCCCCTTTGTGTTTCTTCTTCTAAAGTTATATTGATAACTCATCCTTTGCTAGATGCTCTCAATATGATGGGCTGTCACCTTCTATTTCCTGTTGCCATCTCAATACTTATTATTTGCTGAAAAACATCACTTACCTTGCCTCTATTTTCAGAAAACACACAACCAGTTATTAAATCAATATCCTTAAGCTCATACTTTGAATCCATTGCCCAATGGTTTCCTCCTCAAGATGGTCCTACCAACCCTTTTAAAAAAAAAAAAAACCTATTTTATACTGGGATCTGACTATGAGTGTTATTATTGTATATCTATTGAGAGTAAAAGCCTTTTGGTTTAGAGAGAGCCCTCTCTGATTGTATGGGTCATAATACAATCTAAATCTGGTTGAAATGGTTACCTTGGGGTTTTTTTGATACATCCCAAAGAAAATTACCAAGTGCTAACATCTTGGCAACCATACTGGGGAACGAGCTTTCAGGTTCTCCAGAAAATTATATCAAGTTCAAATGTGAATTATTATGGTGAACAGAAGCCAAACACAGGAAGGTTGTACCATTCACCTGGCGACTCCATTTTTCAAGATCCTGAGATTCAAAAGTTCATAGCGACTTCACCGCCAAAGAATCCATATTTCAAAGCATTTATAGTGATCCAAGATGACAGGGTATGTGGAAAATCCTTTATCTGGTGAAGAGTTACAAACTGTGAGGGATGAGTTAGTAGAATTTTAGATTGATGAAAATTTCTCAACCTCAGTATTTCTTTGTTTGAAATCCAGCCAAATCACACCCAAAGGTAAAAGTTGTTTTCTTGGTTTAGTTGCTGAAAGATTAGAAAATGAATTTGAACTATTGGATGTTCAATTTGAGTCATATGATTTCCAAGATCCTAAACAATTCTTGGAAAGTATTCCTCCTCCAAAAAGAGAGGAAATTGTTATACCCTTTGACTTGCAGATAGAGGAAGGATATGGTTGTGAGCCTGATATTGTAAATATGGAATTAAGGTTCAGCCTTGATGAAGAAATTGAAAAAGTCATCCAGGATCAACTTGTCATTGAGAGCTTAAAAGGTATATCAATACCTAGAGCCGAGTCCCTTTCCCCTTTTTTCATCGAGATTCTGACCGATATGTACCCGAATTTGTTGTTCCCAAAGAGAGCTCAAATCTTTGAGCTCTTCCTCCCTGAAAATGCTCAATTACCCAAGATAAACCTCTCGTACCATTCATCCATTGTCTCAGTAAAAGGAAACCAAACTGTTTCTTCCTTGTGTTTCCTCCTAGGATACTATTCAGATAAGTGGGTAGATGAACCCATCCTAGGTTTCTTATCCATTTTTTCCACCGAAGAGAAGGATACTATACAGTTCAACTACAACCGATTTCTGGCCGACAACATCCATGAACAACTCTTGAATTTTTCTACAGAGGGTATGTTCAGGTATTCTTGAATTTTGGTGTACCTGTTCATCTTTTTCCAAGAAGATAAGTTCTCCTTCTCCATGCAGAATCTAGACCAAGATGGTAACCCACAACCTGTCAAATCCTGGACATCATTAGTGAGAAAGAACTCATCTAAGTTCAATTTGAAGCAGTTCATTGATATTTTTTACCATCCAGTGGTAACCATGCTCAGTGGAAGAACGAAACCAAGGATAAATGAAGAAATTCAAAGGATTCTACACTTGTTATACCTAGCTAAAACAAGTGACTGGTACCTATACCAGGATCACACAGAGATCAAGGTCTACGGATGTGAATTAACCCCTTACAAGCTGCCCAAGTATTTACCTATCAGGATATTAGCTCTGGAGTATATCCGACAGATGATAAATTACGATGATATTCACTTTGTGGCTTTCAAAAAGAAGAAACAATTGAGGATCAAGGGACAAATAGGTTCTTTTGTTTGCAACAACTGAGCTGCAGGGGAAGAATCCAGTAAGATGTTAAAGGAAATGAAGTTTAGTCTCATTTTTCCTTGGCACTATGACCCCTGTGGCATCATTGCAAAAACCAGGTTAAAGAACAAGATTTCTCCCTATGCTCATGTTCCTAAACCAGAAATTGAGAAATTCATGAACCAGACAGAGTGGGAGGAAAACACTCTGATAGACATTGAGCAACAACCTTCACCTACCATCATTTCACAAACAAGCACTCCACAGGTACCAGTAGAGAAGATACCAAGAAAAGAAGTATCTCCCTCATGATGGAGTTACTTCACACACACCTAGGATTAATTTTTCCTAAGGTTTTATTTGTTTATTAGTCATAATTAGTCATTATTTAGTCTCCTATATTTTAGGAGAGAATATTCCACCTGGAGAATATTCTCTTTCAGTTCACACTTTAGTTTGACTAGTTGAGTTGAGTTTAGATGTTGCATTGGGATCGTCACCATAATAATTCGACCTTGCCTTGGTATCATCACCAAAGTGGCGCATTAGCCTTGATTCCTTGAGTTAACTCCTCACTACTTTCTATTCAGTCAGTTAACTGAAGACTAGTTGACTAGTTAACTCAACTAGGTGGCAGTTCACTCCCGTAACTGCCTGAGAGACTAGAATAGGTGGCAGTTCACTCCCGTAACTGTTGGTGTGTGTCCAGATCACTCTAGACCACCACTATGGCGACTTGGTTTACCTCAATTTGAAATCATTGATTTATACAAAGTATATCATGTGTAAATTATTCATTATTCACAACGATTAATTATAATTATTTCTATTCTTTCTCTCCTTCTTCTTCCTTTTCCAATTATCTTTGCAAATGTGTGTATCATTGTTTAGCTAGATCTATTATGTTCAGGTTCAAAAAATTTACATGGTATCATATCTGATGGAGTGCTAAGCAAAATCTACACCCAAAACAAAATTTTGCAGGTACAAAATATTGAAGACAGCAGAAAGATAGAATTCCAAAAAGAATTCATTCTTACACCTTACAACTATGTTGCATGGAAGGAGAAAATATCCATACATATATGATATAGAGGGTTGTATAGGTTAACCATGAATATAGATACAGAGCTGACATCAGCCATAGAAAAATCCAAGCACTTAAATCGCATGGATGAGGCACTCAGAACAATTTGTAGTCTTATTTCTCACGATCTCCTTTTTCATATATCTTCCTGTAAAAATCCAAATGAAGCTTGGAACATATTGGAAGGGATTTTTGGAAAATAGGATGAGATGAGGGGACACATGTTGGAGGTGGATTTTCTCACATTGGATCCAAAAAGCTTCGAGAATATCCAAGATTTCTTTACAAAATTCAAGGATTTACTGTCGCAACTCAAAGATTGCGAGGTTGATAAATCGAAGGAGGAGAAATAAATGGTTCTCACCATTCTCTCCAAGCTTGGTCCTGAATTCTTAGTATTAGTATCTACATTCCATACTTTTAGATTCGGATCTAGAGCCACCTGGAAGATGCCTTCTCTTGAGGACTTTATCGAATCCCTGACACAAGAGAAAACCAAGCTCATCAACATGGGAACAATCAAAGGCCCAAGGGCGCATGCACTCACTGTGCATGATGGCAGCCACAAATATAAAAAATATAAAGATAAATATAAGAGTAAATCTCATGCACATACGAAGAAGGAAGGGTACACAAAACCCTTCACTGATGCCTCCGGATCCAAAGGAGAAAAGGGAAGAAAAGGAGAGAAATGCACATACTGTCACAAAGGATTCCATTCGGAATATACATGCATGAAAAAACAAATAGATCTAATGTCTTAGATACTCCAGAAAAACAACCTTGGATATCGCATCCCCGAGGGTGCAAAGAAGAAGAAGCCAGAAGATCTGAATTCCAAGAAAGGAAATTCTAGACATGCGTTGATTTCCATCAACTCCTCTCTCGATGCTTGGATCATAGATTTAGGAGCATCACATCACATGGATGCCTTAGACTAAGTTTATTCTTCTTTGTATGCATGCAAAGGTCCTCCTATTTTGATGGGGGACAACTCTTCTGTCAAAGTCACCGGCAAAGGAAGGATTGAACTCACCAACGGAAGCTTCGAGAACATGTTGCATGTTCCCAAGATTTCTTTCAACCTTCTCTCCGTGTATCAGATGAAGAATTCTGGAACCAGAAAGAAATTCGTATTCACACCAAATTTCATGGACATATACAACATGAAAACGAACTCCAGGGTTGCTACCGGTGAGGTAAATCATCAATCTAGATTGTATACATTTTCTGAATTCATTGAACCTGATTCTGATTTACTGCATACTCATGCTGATGAAAGTAGTAGGATATGGCACGGAAGGTTTGGACATTTGAATTTCAGATACATGCAACAACTTAGCAAACAAAAATTAGTTGATGGTTTACCAAACATCCTCTTCTCCAAGGGAGTATGTGAGGGATGTGTTCTTGGAAAACACCCTCAAGAGAAATTCGTCAAAGGAAAGTCTCAGGGAGCTTCTGCACCTTTAGATCTGATCCACAGTGACCTCATGGGTCCTTTTCCGCATCCATCGATCAACAAAGTGAGGTTTGTTCTCATTTTTTTTTATGATTTCTCACATTTTACTTGGATCTACTTTCTCAGGAAAAAATCTGAGGTCTTTCAACACCTCAAAGATTTCAAAGCTTTGGTTGAGACACAGTCCGGAAAGAAGATCAAAGTCCTCTGAACTGATAATGGGGGAGAGTATGTGAATCATGAGATTCATAATATTTTCCATGAGGTAGGGATTCAGTTGCAACATACAGTTCCCTACACTTCACAGCAAAACAAAGTTGATGAGCGAAAAACCAGATCTCTAAAGGAGATGGCATGTTGCATGTTGCATGCAAATTCACTACCACAGAGACTATGGGCCGAAGCACTTAACTGTGAAAAATACATCCAAAACAGATCTCCCATAGATCTGTCAAGGATAAGACCCCCTATGAGGTTTGGAGAGGCCTCAAACCGGAAGTGGCCCACTTTCGCATTTTTGGTTCACGTGCATGGGCCCAGATTCCCTCTGAAAAGAGGAAGGCACTTGATCCATAGAGCACTGAGTGCATTTTTGTTGGATACCCTGATGGTGTGAAGGGATATCAGCTTATTGATCTTTCCTCGGACTGACTCATCATTGATCATAGTGTCCAATTCGAGGAAAGTGTCTCGCATGTACCTCAGTAGTCACATGCAGACACCTTCACTCTTCCACCTGTCCGAGATGATGAGCATGCACATGCTGAATCTTCTTCAGACGAGACTTCTGATTCAGAGGAATTCAATGATTCATATTCAGAGTTGGTACAGTTAGATGTAGAGTCAAATCATCCAGATGCAGTTACAGAGCTAGAGCAGAGGCCCAAGTGGGCACAAACTACTCTTCAGGATGTAGGGGATCTCGTTGGTGATCCAGTTGATACTAGGAGGACTCGATCTTGTTTCGAGGAGCCTCCTATTTCACTCACTGCCACTGAATCATTTCTCTCTAGGCATCTTTTCTTGGTTCAGTCTTCAGATCCATAGTCTTATGGCGAGGCTGCTGGAAATCCCTTTTGGGAATCCGCCATGCAGGAGGAGTACAATTCCCTCCTCAAGAACCATACTTGGGATCTGGTTCCCCTTCCTTCTGGGAGGAAACTTATCAGATGTAGATGGGTCTACAGGACCAAGAGCGCAACAGATGGACATATCAACAGATACAAATCTAGGCTTGTTGCCAAAGGCTTTCAACAGGTTCATGGTATTGACTATGATGAGACCTTCGCTCCAATAGTGAATATGGATTCCATTCGATTGGCTCTTTCCATTGCGACAACCAAGGGATGGGAAGTCCATTAGATGGACATGAAGAATGCATTTCTTCATGGTGATCTCTCTGAGGAGATCTACATGGAGCAACCCCAAGGATTTATGTAGGACTCATCTTTGGTCTGTCGACTGAAGAAGTCACTTTATGGCCTCAAGAAGGCTCCGAGGGCATGGTATGCCAAGATGGAATCCTACCTGTTGTCACAGAACTTTGTACATTGTAAATCAGACCCAAATGTATACATGATCAGGACGATTGATTCACTTCTACTTTTAGTTCTGTATGTCGATGATTTTCTGATCACCGGTTGCTCGACTTCAGCGATTGCTGCAGTTAAGAGGATTCTTCATGACAGGTTTTTGATGATGGACATGGGCCTGCTACACTTCTTCCTTGGACTTGAGATTAGTTAGGATGCATAAGACATCAAACTGTCTCAAGCCAAGTATGCATGAGATCTCCTTGAGAGATTTCACATGATAGAATGCAAGTCTGCTCTGATTCCTTTCCTATTAAGAGTCAAACTTGAGGATGGCGGGGAGACTCCATTGGTTGACAACACACTGTACAGACAGCTAGTGGGGATCTTTTTGTATCTCACACACTCCAGATCAGACCTCTCATATGCAGTTGGCGCAGTTTCCAGTTTCATGCAGGAGCCGCATGAGCTACATTAGAAAGCTACAAAGCGTATCCTTCGATACGTATAAGGCACCATCACCTTTGGGATTCGTTATGCAGTAGACTCTACATTAGATCTCATTGGTTTTACTGATTTCGACTGGGCTGGCGATAACATTGATCGCAAGTCCACATCTGGTTACTCACTCAGTCTTGGTTCTGGGCCTATCTATTGGTCGAGCAAGAAGCAAGCTGCCATTGCTCTATCTTCAGCTGAGGTAGAGTACATAGGGGTAGTTAACAAAAACATTCAGGCTATGTGGCTACAACATTTTCTCATTGAGTTGGGCATTCAGTTTCATCGGTCGATTGTCATATGGTGTGACAATCAGAGTATTTTGAAGTTCTGCAAAGATCCAGTTCAGAGGCAATGGACAAAGCACATCAAGATCCACATGCACTACATCCGAGACTTATTACATGAGGGGATCATCGACTTACAGTTATGTCCTTCAGCAGAACAGACGACAAACATTTTCACCAAGACCTTCACTAAGCATAAATTCTATTCTCTGCGAGGTCATCTTGGAGTGAAGGACATAGTTGCCTAGCAACTATAGTTAGTCTTTTTACATACATTGTACCTTGAGGGGGGGTTTTTCCCATGAGGTTTTCCCTCTTTCCTCACTTATTTTCAGTGTATCTTTTGTACTTGGGTACCTAACACGACCTTGTTGCTGGGACCCAATCTTTATTTTCACCATAGTGATGTTCAGGGGGGGTGTTGGAGTTACTTCACACACACATAGGATTTCTTTTTCCTAAGGTTTTTTATTTGTTTATTAGTCATAATTAGTCATTGTCCAGTCTCCTATATTTTAGGAGAGAATATTCCACCTGGAGAATATTCTCTTTCAGTTCACACTTTAATTTGACTAGTTGAGTTGAGTTTAGATGTTGCATTGGGATCATCACCATGATAATTCGACCTTGCCTTGGTATCATCACCAAAGTGCTGCATTAGCCTTGATTCCTTGAGTTAACTCCTCACTACTTTCTGTTCAGTCAGTTAACTGAAGACTAGTTAACTAGCTAACTCAACTAGGTGGCAGTTCACTCCTATAACTGCCTGAGAGACTAGAATAGGTGGTAGTTCACTCCCGTAAATGTTGGTGTGTGTCCAGATCACTCTAGACCACCACCATGGTGACTTGTTTCACCTCAAGTCTAACTCATTGAGTTATATAAAGTATATCATGTGTAAATTATTCATTATTCACAACGGTTAATTATAATTCTTTCTATTCTTTCTCTCCTTATTCTTCCTTTTCCAATTATCTATGCAAATGTGTGTATCATTGTTTATATAGATCTATTCTATGTAGGTTCAACACATTTACACCTCAATCAAAGAAGTCTCAGCAGAAGACTTCCAAGTTTACAGGAAAAGACCCAAGACCGGTCATACACCTGACAGGTCTGGAGGAGAAGAAACTTAGTACACCACAGTAATGGAGGGAGAAAATTCACCAATTTTCTCAAGAAACCAAAAAATGATGTCCACTTCTTCATCCATGAAACAAACAGACATCACATTTTCAACCAAATCCTCACAAGAGCCTGCAAGACTCAACATCTTTGAGAAGTATAATTTGATCAAAAAGAAAAATGAGATGTTGAACAACAATACCTATGCACAATTATGGAAACAAACATCTAAAACACAACATAGGTTTGTCTCTGCCTTTGATACAAAGAAAGGAAGGATTCCCATGGAATTCTTGCAGGCACAAGTGCCTCACCCCAAGGTGATTTCTGACTACAAGAGGTTAACATTTGAGTTTGATATCAAAGAGGTGAATCCAAGTGATTAAATGGATATGCATAGATAGACTGGAGAAATGATTTTATCCACCCTAGCCAATGCCTCCATGACTGATGCAAAGTTGTAGGTTTCCTTAAACAATATCTAGACTCAGTTGAAGCTGGAGAAAGTGTCTTCTTTAGCAAAAGATAACAAGATAAAATCTCTAGAGGAACTGGTACTCAAAATTGGATATGACCCATCAAATGTGAAAGCAATTGAGGAATTACTAAAGAAGAAGAATGACGACATAGAATCCTTAAGGAAACAATTGAAGATCCCAACCACTGAAGATCCACAAGAAAAAAAAATGGTCGAGACTGAAGGCCAAAAGGAGGAAATGCTAAAACTAGTGATGGAGCAGAATGCATAGATTAAGGAGATGGAGGTCAAGCTGGAGAAGTTAGTCAAAGAGAAGGAAAAGAATGTGCCAATGGAGGTCATCCCACTAAATGCAGTTCCTCTCACAGGGACCAGTACAACAACAACAACCACCACAGTGGAAATTCCAGTAGTAACCTCAGTAACAACCACTGATGCCTCTAAGAAACTGGCAAAGTCAATGGAAGACATGACCTTGCAAGGACAAGAAATAAAAATACTTTAGGATGAGATCAATAACCTACAGAAGCTAAAGTCCACATTTCAGGCTAGCTACAACACTGAGATGCACAAATCACATAGGCTCAAGCAAGAACTGCAGCAGCTGCAGAAAGAGACAGTCATGGCCAAGACACTGTCAGAAGCCAAGGAAAATATTTGGATGGAAATCTGCAAATCCATGACAGATATTTGACCACTCATACAAATTGTGTTTGAACAGCATGAGCTAGTGCAGAGAGCCAGACAAGCCATTAACATGATAAGGGGAGAATTGGTAGAAATTCCTACAGAGGCAAATGAGATCATCAAGTTCTTAAATTCTAAGACAAAAGAAGAGATGGAGGCTTTGAAAATTGAGGATAGGACAAAAACTATTCTTGAGGTTAAGAAAGTTTTGACCAAGAGGGGATTGATGCTAACTTGAGGAGAGAGTCTAGGTGATGGATATTGGAGTACAAAGGTTTTTCAAAAAAGTTGATTCTTTGCACAAGAAAGGTCTTCCAGGTTTATTAGTTATCAATGAAAAGTTTATTACTCTCTCAGACTACAAACAAAAGATCCTCACAGTGGCAAAAGATGGTTCTAATTTTGCAGGCATATAGGGTAGCATCACTGGAAAATCTTTCTTGGAAACTATGCAGTTGGACCTGAGCATCCAACACGAGATAAAGTACATCTTCATCATCAAGCCCACCTTTTCCAAGTACACAGAGATGGATGAAATATACTGAAGGTTTCTCAAAGTTACCATCCCTAGTCAAAAGATATGGGAAGACTTGTGCGCTTTGATCGAGTAGAGGTGATGTGTACATCCAAATCATCATGTGGAATGGTCATAGTCAAGTCATATATGACTCACCAACCATCTTCCTTAGAATCAACACCAAGAATTCAAGAAGATCATTAGGATTCCTATTATTTTGCAATCTGTAATATAGTTAGTTAGAATTTGTTTCCACAATATCCTGATCATTAATGACAGGATCAGATGTAATTTTTGTATAAATACTTCAGACTCTGAAGTATTGAGGGTTGATTTTTGCACCCAGGAAGCTATCTCTGTAACTTTTTTGAGAAGATTGACCAGTAATAAAAAGATTGATTCACATGATTATTGCGTTTGGATGTTGGTGATGTTATTCTTGCTCTATTAGTGTTTATTCTACTCTGTTATCATTTTGTTTTCTAATTCTAATTGTTAAAAGGAAGTTAAAGAACAAAATTTACCTCGTGTACTCTGTATTTAACCTTTTATCGATCTACATGCTATTCTTATGATTCTAAGTTAATAAATTATTGATTGGTTCTTTACTTAATTGAATCTCTCGCCTGTTCTATCTTTCCACCACATTTAATTTTAATCAATCCAACATCTTTGCTATCTCGCCCTGTGAAGAAAATTTTAAAAGTTTTATTCTGATCTTAATCTTTAACACAGACCCCATAGCCCAATGAATGTTTAATGCAATACTTTTAGCCATATTTATAAAACAAAAAAAACAAACCCAGATTCATTTAACTAGCCTAATATCTCAAAACTCAACAGATCTAAATCCTATAGAGAGATCCCTCTCTAAAACTAGCAGGGTTAGATCCTAGTTTCAAAAGAGGTTTTGGTAAGTTACCTCTGCTAATTTCTCTTGTTCCTAACAACCTCTGGGAATTATAGAGTGCTAACACTTTCTTCATGCCCTAGGCATAGTTTCAAACCCTAGTCAGATTTATCCTTCATTCCCTAGAGAACCTCATAGCAACATTCCCAGAATATAATTCCATAATGCAGCATCACAACCTCAAAACAACATTCTTTGTAGCATCATAGAACTTATTCCTTCATAGTGCACCCTTAAAACTCCAAGAAAATCATCTTGCATGCCTTTAGACCCCAATAATACTCCCCAAATTCTCTTGAAAAACTCAGATCTCTTATGCGCACTGGTACTTACTCTTCTTGCTTAAATACACTTCAAATGTGCACATCTATCCTGTATCTATAGTGTTTTTGTGTTCACTTATGGGGTCGACTTATAAAATTTGGATGAGTGAACCTGTACTTTTTCATTGGGCCGACCTAACATAATATTTCACATCTCCTCATTCCTAAGGAGTTAGAGGAAGTTCCATATACCATTGGAAAGGTCTCAAAATAATACTTTTAACCATATATCCTATGCTCCCATTTGAGCTAGTTATTCATAGTAAAAAGGCCTTCAAATATAAGGTATCCAAACTAAGTATCAAAAATAAAAATAAAAAATATTTCCAACAATCTCCATCTTGAAATATTTATCTTGGGTATTTGTAGTCTCCCCCTATCCTTGATGTCAATGAAAACAATATTTCCTATAGTTGGTTTATCCATAGACAAATCTTCTTACAAAAAAATTGGCAACTTCAATTCTGTTGTAGGAAAACTCATCTACCAGTAAATCAATCCTCTCATTGGATGGATTAAATCCAATGACAAACAACATGATAGACCACTATATATTTCTCCTTGAGTCAATCATACCATCTCACATGAAAATTAAGGAAGGAAGGAAGAGAAACATACCTTAAACTATCAATTGTCCAATGTATCCCTTGATCGTCTTGAGATTAAGCTTCAATCAAGTTGCTCCACTTGTTCACCCGCATGAAAAATAGATAAACAATACCTTCCTCATACCTTCATGATATCACAAATAAGGATTGCATGAAAGAAACTCTAATATAATAAATCAAGCCTATTAAGATCAACCAAAATCAAACTCAAGATACAATATATCAATGAATTAAAAGGATTTTGAGGGGGAAAGAGTATAGATCTATATTAAATAAAATGAATTACAACAAGTAGATGATACCTTGAGATATAATTGTTATACTCATATCTCCAAGTGATCTAGGAGGATCTCTGCAATCGATTAAAATTGATGTTATTGAATTTTAATATAAATGTACTCGTGTCAAATATCTTGACAAGAGATTTCCAATGACGCTTGAACGAGCTCAAATGGATGTCATATAAGGAAGTTATGGAATTCTGAAGTTTTATCCAAACATGTAAAAAGGATGTAAGGGATGACACATGGCATCACTAGGAGATGACATGTGGAAGTATGACCTTGAAACATGGTAGTATAGACCTGACATGGCACTATGGATGTTGACGTGGCATTGTATGAATGCTGACATGGTGTGTTGACTGTATTTTTGACATGGTGTTGATTGTATTTTTTTTTATATGTAGAAGTTTATTCCTGCATAAACTTTGGAGAAGCATGTTTTTGTTGCCAATTTTTGAAAACCGAGAGTGGAGAGAGGTTGCTAGGCTACTCAACCATTTTGCAGCAGATCAATGGATTTTCATTGAAAGGTTTTTGCGAGGAATTTATTATTATACAAATGTATTTTCCTCTATAATTGAAGGACCGAGCATTTTCAAGCCATTTTTACTATAGGAAGAGAAGGGAAAGTTGTTCCCAGTAGTGTTGAATCCTTCCTAAAGAGGCCAAAGATTGATTTTGTGTAGGTTGGAGACCATTTGATGTAATTAAGCATTTTTGTAGCACACCCATTTCGGAACTCTGGGCTTACTCGCGCTCTGATACCAATTTGTAGCACACCCATTTTGGAACTCTGGGCTTACTCGCACTCTGATACCAATTTGTAGTGTACCTGTTTGCTTACCAAGGCTTTTAACACACTTGTAACATTCTGTACACACTTACGTTGGATTTACATAACACATACTGTCCAGTATATACTCCACATGCATTTAACAATTAAACACATTCAACACAGAGTATTCATATGAATTACTGCCATAATCAACAAGCAATTAGCTTTTCATATTAATTCATATACACAGTGAAAAACATGATACATAATATATACAACACAGTCATGCCAAAAGGTGATAAGAACATAGTTAGATACTTGTGACAGTGGTGAAATCCACCAACCAAATGCAGGCCTTCCATGAACATCCCAGCCTTAGACCACACTACTCATCATCTCAACAGTGGGTCACCCCTGAGCTGGGACTAAGCTCCACCCCAAGGCAAGGAATCTAGGCTCAGGCTGAGGTTACAGGGAAAACATCACACAAAACTACAAGGAAGGAATTCTCTCCCAGGAATCTCCCACACTCACTGCCCACAGACCCTCATTCCCCACATGCCTGTTCCACCCCAGGAGAATGCACCTTCTCTGTCACCTAGACAGTCCTTTGGCTACCAATCTCCCTTACCTTGGGTTGCAGGAATAGACCGGACTGGAAGTCTCCGGGCTCTATGGCAGCTATAGGGTTCCTTCCAAGAGCTCTCTCCTTCCTATGTGCACTCTCTCACCTGGAGGGAGTCACTCACAGGCCAACCAGCCTCACGCAGTCCAGTACTGCGTGGTCACAACAACCCACGGGGAAAATAGACACAGGCTTCCCCAAACCGGTTCAGCAGTCATAGGATGATCTCACAGTCCTGATTTCAGAATAGGGACTCCATGCACAGGCTAGCTCAGCTTCCCGAATAACAAAGATCCTTCCACTCGAATTCAGCACGGGCTTCCCATTCAGGGAATGCGCACACAGGTTTTCTCAGAGACAAACACAGACTCCACGACTTCGAACAGGGGTGTACATGGATTCTTCAGAACAAACACATGCTTTCTTTTCCCATATCAGAATTACACCAGGAACTCCTACAGACTGGCTCACACCCCCCACCCTCAGGA
>ML841830.1:29757-44971 GCA_009831015.1 Picea engelmannii
ATTAAAATTAGGAAAACTATTTGGGAATTAAAATCATGAATAAAACCCATTTTCTAGACCCCTCCTCTCTTGTGGATAAACCAACCCCCATCTATGTTCATGTCCCCTAGCAGTTGGCATCACATTTTATTTATTAAAATTTAGAAATACAATTTTCATATACATCACTTGGCCACAACCATACATTATATCTACATTGAGCATTAAATGGAGATTATAGAGGGGGCGTTACATTTCCCCTCCCATACAATTATGCACCGTTTTTGGTGCACTGCACTATGCCAGAATACATATACATATTTACATCACAATACTTAGAAATGAAATTTTTTGATTTCCAAAGTCCAATAACTATACCAACCATAATCTCCCGTTCCTCTCAACCCGCTGAATCAAGGAATGTATATACTTCACTGTTCTCAGTCCATTGGGATATACCATTATTTTATCAGGGCCCCCAAAATAGGTTGTCTAGGACTCTGAGATGTGATTCTAGAACTCTAGCTGCTCAAAATGGAATCTTGCATCCTTATATTTTGTTTTCTTCAAAATTGACAAACAATTGTGGGTATTCTTCCCACATAGTTTCTTCATGCTCCCATGTTGCATCTTCAGGACCGCAGTAGGTCCATTGAACCTTTACCATCCCCATGGATTTGTTCATGAGCACTTTGAATTTCTAGTCCAGGATGCGTACTTGTTTCACCCGGAAATCCCCTTCTTGTTCCACCTGGATCGTAGTCCAATCAATTATGTGGTTAAGATATGACACATATTTATTTAATAATGACACATGAAATACATTATGCACTCTCAAGGATATAGAGAATACTAGCATGTATGAAATTGGCCCCATCTTTTTTAAGATCTCAAAAAGTCCACAATATTGTGCTTCCAACTTTGGACAGCTACCAAATATTAGCGAATTTCTCTTCACTTTCACTTTTAAAAATACATGTTCACCCACTATAAAATCTTTGAAAACTTTGTTATTGTCTGTATAACCCTTTTTCCTATCCTGGGAAGTCTTTAAATGCTACTTGATCTTTTCCATTTTCTCTTCCATTTCCTTCAACAAATCTGGCCCAATAATAGCTTTGTTTGTTGTATTATCCAAACTCACTAGTGTGTTACACTTACTACCATACAATTATTCAAATGGAACCATTTTTAATGAGGCTTGATACCCATTATTGTAAGAAAATTACACTAAGTGGATATAATCCTCCCACTTTGATGGTTGGTCCATCATATACATTCTAAGCATGTCTTCAATTACTCTATTGGTCCTCTATGTTTTCCCATTTGATTTTGGGTGATATGTTCTATTGAGATTTAGATTTTTCCCAAAGCCTTTGAACAAAACTTTCCAAAAATTGGATTTAAAATTGGGATCTCTATTTGAAACTATTTCCTTCGATACTCCATGTAACCTGAAAAACTTCTTTCAAGTAGATTTATGGAATGTTTGTTGCCTTGTGTGTAGTCTTTACTGGGATAAAATGTGCAACCTTAGTTAATTTTTCCACCACTACCATGATGGAATCATCTTGCTTCATTGTCTTGGGAAAATTAGTAATAAAATCCATTGTGACTACCTCCCATTTCCATTCCCAAATGGGTAATGGATGTAACGACCCGACTGAATGTCTATGTCTAGTATTCAACTCCTGGTACTCTAGGAATTTGGCTATATAATTAGCCACTTATTTATTCATTCTTGAAAAAAAGTATTGGCTCTGCATATCTACAATTGACTTCTGATATCCTAGGTGTCTAGAATATGGCACATTGAGCATTTATCTCATCACTTTATTTTTCATCTCACTATAATTTGGCACATATACCTTGCCTCTGTACATGAGAATTCCATCTTCTTGCAACTTATAAATTTAAATTTCTGCTGTAAATTTCGTTGATGTAATGTTTATTTTATTTTCAAATAATGATGATCTAAATTTGTTGTTGCAATAATTTTATCTTTCATATTATTCCTATACATGTTGATGGTTGTAATATGCATCTCATATTCTCTCCTGTTGAGTGCATGAGTTGCTTGGTTTTCTTTTCCCTTGACATGCTTAATTTCAATGTCATATTCACTAAGGAATTTCATCCATCTAGTTTTTTTGGCATTTAATGTGGGTTTTCCAAACAAATGTTTCATATCACAGTGGTCTGTCCTTGCCTCAAATTTATTCCCCATGAGTTAATGTCTCAAAATTTTATCACATGAATATTGGATGCTAATTCTATATCACGGGTAGCATAATTCCTCTCATGCTCTTTTAATTTCCTTGACTCGCGGCATACCACATGATCTTTTTGTGTGAGGACTCCACCAAGTCCTTCCTTGCACACATCAGTGCACACCAAAACATCTTCATCTAGATCTTCAATCTTTAATATTGGAACACTTGTTAAAATGTCCTTCAACTGTTGAAAAATTTCTTCACATTTAAAAGTCCATTCAAATTTAACCCCTTTGTTTTGCAAAGAAGTAATGGGGCTTGCAATATTCAATAATCCTTTTATGAATATTCGACAATAACTAGAAAGACCCATGAATGATATTACCTCTATAACATTTCTTGACCCTGGCCATCCCTTAATGGCCTCTATATTCTCGGGATCAACTATTATCCCATCTGCTGAAATAATATGACCCAAGTAATGAATGATATTTTGATAAAATATGCACTTAGTTTGGAATACAATTTATGCTCTCTTACAAATTTTAGAACCATTCTTAAATGTTTCTCATGTTCCTCCTCTGACTTAGAGTATAGGAGTATATCATCCAGGAACATAATCACAAACATGTCTAGGTTTTCCCTGAATACTCCATTCATCAAGCACATGAAAACAACCGGGGCATTTGATAGCCCAAATGGCACCATCGTAAATTCATAATGCCTGTATCTTGTCTCAAATGTTGTCTTACTTATATATTCTTCTTTTATCCTCACTTGATGATAGCATGATCTCAAATCAATCTTGGAAAATATTCTTGCACCTCTCAACTGATCAAATAAATCATCAATCTTTGGCAAGGGATATTTGTTCTTTATGGTGAACTTATTTAGTTGTCTGAAATCCATACACAACCATATGGTTCCATCTTTCTTCTTTACAAATAAAATTGGGGCACCCCAAGGTGACACACTTGGGTGTATATTCCCCTTCTTTAACAACTCTTCAAGATACATTTGCAAATCCTTCAACTCGGGTGTTCCCATTTTGTATGGTGTCTTGGACACTGGGGTAGCTCCTGGCACCAAATCAATAGAAAAGTCAATGTCTCTCTTTTTTGGAAATATTGGAATTTCCCCCAAAAAATATCCAAAATCCCTTAAGACCAGATGATATTCAATGATTTGTATTACATCTTTGGCTTCCTCTTCCATATGGGCTAAAAAAACTTTACATCCCTTCCTAAAATTATTTTTCAACTACATAGCTGGAATTTCTCTAATAGCTACAACTCTTGGAATTCCTTGAACCTTGCCTTGTTACCCTTATTCATTAAGACAAGTGATTTTATTTTTATAATAGTCCAAGAAAACATGGTGTTTTTCCAACCAATCCATGCCAATTAGACAATCATATGAACCCAATAGTATGATGTTCACATATACCTTTGTGTTGAGTCCATTCATTTCTCTTGGATAATCTTTAACTAGCTCATTGATTTTCCTCTTAGCCCCTATGGCTAACTGAACTAACCAATATTTCTTATGCTTACTCCTTTGAAAGTGACATATTTCAACAATGTCAGAGTTTAAGTAGCTATGGTTAGCTCCATAACCAATTAAAATTTCTATGGGTTGGTTATCAATCTTACTGTCCACTTCAATCATGGGGGATTGATACTTTGCTTGCTTGTTGTCCAAGGATTCATAGATCCTTGGCATGTTCCCTCCCATGTATTAAAATGTTTCAACCTCTTGAATGTTGTGGATAGTCCTGATTCTTTCTCCTTTTGAGGGAAATCCCTATATAAGTGATTTCCTTCACATCCCCAACATTGTACAGGTTGTTGCCTTGGGGTTTTCCCAAATGAATCTTCCATCTTGGGCTCATTTTGGGTTGATTGTCCTTGTTTATTTTCTTGGGAGTTGTTATTGAAAAAATGTGTCTTAAAACCTTTATTCCTTTGATCCTTTTTACCCTTTATCTTGTCTTTCCAATATTTTTGGAAAACCGACCTTCCTTTGCTTTGCTCATAAAGATGTTTTTCTCTCCTTATGGCCTCCTCCAAATTTTTGGGGTTATCATATTGTATATTTTCATTGTAGAAGGAGGGTAAACCACTCATAAATCTTTGGATTTTTATTTTCTCATCCTTTATGAAGTCCACATACTTCAACAATTCAAGGAACCTCTTCTCGTATTCATCCATTTTCATGATTCCCAACTCGAGTTCAAATAACTCCTCCATCTTCCTTACATGGTAATGCTTGGGAACATATTTCTATTGGAAATATCTTTTGAACTCTCTCCACGAGACCTTATTCTCATAGAGATTCTTGGTTTGATTAATTTTATCCCACCACATGGTTGTCTTTCCTTGCAAGTGGTAGGTTGTAATTCTAGCTTCTAACCTTGAGGGGTAATTGTGAAACTGGAAACATTTCTTCATTTCCAATAGCCATGCCTCGACCTCTTCTCCCGTTTTATGATCACCATTAAACTTTAGTGGCTTTATTTTCCCGAGTTCACCTTGCAAGATGTATGACTCGGGCTTTCTCTTGTACCTCCAGATAGGAGACACACTTGGGATGATTCCTGGCCCTGAACTTGCATGATCTCTCCTAGTGGATTTCTTTGGGTTTTTATGGAACCTACTTATAGTCCTTGATTGTTTTTAATTCCCATGATCATCCATTTTTCTATGGGAACTATATGATCATACCTAGCACTAACTATTTTATTTATGACAGATTATTTATTGGCTTACCTCTGCAACATATTCAGACTCTAAAATATCTCTTTTTGATCCTTAACAATCCTTTCATTATCTTCCCTATAGCTTTTCACTTATCTTTGCAGGCTTATCATAGTTACAGGCTCTTGATTGCCTCTTCTTCCATTAGAATTTGTATCAACATTTCCTATGATGACATGCAGACCTATGACCTCCTCCTCATGGTTGTAAGATCCTTGGAAATCTTCCATAAATTTATTTCTTATATAAGAACTAAAGTTATTTTACTTGACCTCTAATTATGTAATAAATGAGCATGTAATAATTATTGTTAGAGCATGCATACTATAAAAAATTTCATTAATTAGAATACATGTTATTCTTCATTTCAATTTACAAAGAGAATAATGCACTAAGTCAAGTTTTATTCCTTAGACATATTCCTCTCTAAATCAAATATCCATTGGCTATATTCAAGACTCAATCTGAGTTCTAAGTGAAAAGTTACAACATTCTCAAGTTGCAATTTCCACTCATTGCTTTGTTTTGTTTACTACTGCAAAAATTACTTTATTACTTTATGAGAAAATTTTAGTCCCCAATTCGAAATTCTAAGAAGATATAGGGCTTATCCTCCTCAATATTTTTCCATCCACTATTTGTTTTCTCAAATCTGAGCTCCGAGCTGAAATTTATCATATGTGGAAGTATTGACTATTTCTCATTTCGATCCATGTATACTACAAGTGTCTTCTTCCTCTTCTTGTACATTTTCAGGTACCCATATCCCAAATCTGGCTCCATGGTTGTTTTATTTGTTCCATTATCTTTCCATAAACTACTCTCGGGCCCCAAATTGAATTTGGAGCAAGACGTTATTCTCTATGGAAGTAAACAACGGTTGAAAATATACTCTTCATTATTTCAACTGTAACTTTCTCATATAAGCTTTGTTTTTCATCTGAGATAGATCATTAGAAATATATCAATGAGATATCACATTTACGATGCAAATCCTCTATATACTAAAGGTACACATAGTACTCGTGACTTTTGACTACCTAAAATTTTTGATTATGCCCTCAAAATCACTCAGCAAGTTGAAGACCTTCAAAAACTAGAAAAATTCGTAGAAAATTGACTGTTTTACTATTGTAGCAATCTTTTAATTGGAATCGTCGGTATTAACATGGGAATAATATTATTTTTTGATACACATCTTCTCCAGTCCCATGGATGAATCTCCACCGTCGGTCGCCCAAATCAAAAATTGATTTGGACCATTGATTCAAACTCCATCGGTGATCGACAATTGGCGATCAACGATTTCTCTTAGACATATGAAACTCTTCGTCGATTCTGATGACCCGATCATCGACCATCGACAATTTATCTTGGTCGGACCAAATTCTTCTTCAATCTTGCTAACTTGACTATCGACCATTGATGATTTCTCTTGGAAAATAAACTTGTCCACAAATTTCCCTGAACCCCTATCATCGATGATTTTCCATTTCCTCGTTGATGTGGAATGATACATGGAAACCTAGATGATGTGGAATGACATTTTGATGTTTATGTGGCATGACACATCATCATCATTTTTTCTCCATCAACGCTTCACGACTTCTCTTGGATGAACAAAACACCTTATGAATTTTGCCGACCCGATCATCGACCATTGACGATTTCCTTTGGGATGAATTAAATGATTTAATAATTCAGTTGAACCATGTTGAAGATACTACAAACTTACACACTCAATTTTTTATAAGTTTTATCTGAGAATATTCCCCTACAAAATAAGCTACTTTCTAAAAATTAGGGTGCTTCTTATAAAATAGGGTGCATTATCACTTCAGTTAGGACTTTAGTTTAGACTCAATTTACTAGTGGAAGACCACTTGTGCATTTGTTCCATAGGTTTTAGGGCATGAGGTTTCACTTCCTTTGCATTAATGTACTATTTTTGGTCTTCACACTTAGAAATCAGTTAAATTGTTTCCTCTTAAACAATTAATTGAGAGTAGCTAGCAGTTGACACCCGTTTTAGTGAGTTAATGTCCATATCTACTTTAGATGATTCCTATGGTGCATGTACTCCATGATATTGGTGTTTTATCACACAATATTTAGGTTTTTAAAATCTCGACCCAACCACCAAGTGGCGACAACTAAAGGACATTATACCCAATGTCACCTCGATATATGTCCCGCGCTTCAAGGGTGACTCGGTCACTCTACGTAGGTTATCCCAGTGACCCTGGGGGGACTGAGATGGATGGAAGGGAAAGAAGAGAAGTACCCCCTAAATGTTAGTTATGGAAGCGTAAATATGGCTTTGATGACCCATCTCTAGTTGGTTTAAGGTTGCCAAGTATTTGGATGCCTGCAAAGGGTGTTTGTACCTGCCCGAGACACAAGAAAAGCCACACTTGCATATAGTAATGTTAGGTGGAAACACAAGTTAATATTTCTGTCCCTAATTGTAGAAATAATAAATGATATATATCAGAACATAAAATATAATAAGGGATTCAATATAAGTGCTAAAATTCCAATTGAATAAGCATGAGACAAGCTAGTAAAAACTAGTTTAGCTCAACAATGATAGAAAATGACTTTAGCACAAAAGGCAAGGCTGTCATAAAACTATAACTGAAGTGATATTTATCAGACTTTTGTCTGTAAAATACTTGTTATTACAACAAGATATTTAACCACTAAAACTTGCACAAAATTTTCCAAAAGGTGCATTTTACTTCGTAGATTATGTGGGCACATTTTAGGCAATTTTCAACGGTTAAATTAGGAGTTATTGAATATTTTTGTTAGGGTTTTCTATAGACCTAATGGTTGTAGGTTAGTTTTGTAATAGAATAAAGAAACAATTGGAGAAAGGAAACTCCCTAGTGGCTCAAGCAAGCATTTATAACATAGATTTGATTCCACTGGGAACAACTTCAAAATCACGAAATTTCATGTTTCCCAAAGCAACAATTTTATATCTCCAATGAAACAAGTTATGATTAGTTCCTTTAATGATTGGGTTAATGGAGTCAAAAAAATTAAAGAGATAAAGGTACTACCTCCTTGGGGGTGTAAATCCTCTTACTCCCCAAGGCAAGTATCTGCAGCTAGGGTTTAGGCTAAGACGGTGTATGCACTTATACTTCTCTTAGAAAACCCTTGTTAACCCAATAAAATTTAAGCATAAAGTGATGGATGTTAAGGTGGGGGTGTATGCCCTTATACTTCCCACCTAGCTCTAGAAAAATAACATTGTCTTGAAATAAAATGATAATACAATTCAAAAAAGCCTTACCAATTCAAGGAAAATGGTAAGATAAACAACAACAATAGAAAAGAAGAGACTTCCAAGGCTAGCCCATCACTTGCATCAACCAAATAACCAACAAAGTAGTAATACACAAGAGAAAAAGAGAGAAATATCTAAAGATAGAGAAAATTCCAGTCGAAGTACCTCTCCAAGATGGGAGAGTTATGTTATGAAATGAGATCTTATGATCTCTATTTATATAAAATGTCTCCAAAATAGTTTGTCCACATAATTTTAGGGTAAACCAAAATACTAGGGGTCAAAAACCCTAATATTTCCCTTTTTACAAAATAATATTAAACAATTCACTTAAAATTTACTTTTACACAAAAAGAAACCCTAACTCAAGGTGATGTCACCTCTTTAGGGGACGTTTTGACACTAGGAGCAAGTCATTGGTGCTAGAGGAGTGTAGTTAGGCTTCCCAAAGACACATTTCAATCATCCAAGTCATTTTATTCATGCTCAAAGCCTCATTCTCCTAAAAATGTCTGTGTGCCAATGAATGATAACCTCACCACCAAACCCTAGCCCTCTTAGGCAACATCATGCCTCCAAAGGTGACGTTTTTCCTCTCCTAGGAAAACATTTTGGCATCAAAGGGCTAGGTTATGTTGTCCAAAATGTCTTCTATGCCTCCAAAGGTATGACTCTCTCATCCGACATGCGGGCCCTTGGAATCCACCTGTGGGATTCAAGCCCCATGGAAGCCCAAGTTAGGCTTGTTCCTCCAAAATTGTCCACCAACTAGGTCCTGCAAAGACAAATAAGAACGCCCTCCAAGGATCTCAAGTCAAAATATCATGATAAGTAAATCAAGTCAATAAATGAGCCACCTAAGCATGTGCATCAAATATTACTCTTTCAAACAATTAAGTGCTCAAAGACATTGTGTGACTTTCCAATCTTGGATATGGGAGGGTTGACAAGGTGTCCTATTGGGTAGATCTTTCCCTAGGTCAAGGAGTGTTTCCAAGAGATCCCTCTCTAAGCCATGTAAAGTAGATGAAGTGGTTAATGGTCAAGACTCAATGGGCATGGGGTTCATGACATACAAGGGGTTGTAGTCTCTCATTCATGGGTTCCTTTGTAGAGGGTGTGTGGCACCTTCGTTTGCAATGCAATTTTTCCAAGCCCATAGTTTTTCCATTCTTTGTTTCTTTCATAATTTAAGGAAAAGTTAAAGGCCATTGTCCTACCATAGTTTCTAGATAATGATAGTGTCACTCACAAATACCTAGTGGAAATGAGAAGGTTGGCTCGTGATGAGATCCCCTTTCTCTCAGTCATGCAACTAAGAGCCATTACCTGGCTTGATGACCAGATGATGGTAATTTCATACCACTAGATATCCATGATCATGATAGGTTAGCTCGTGATGAGACCTCCTATCCTACAACTAACTCTTTAAGGATTCATAATCATTATTCTCGTGGGTCCCCCTTTTATTACATATAAGTGTTTCATTTCTTTCTTGGGGGATTCATTGGGTGAAGCATCTGGAAGGTTTATATATAGGCTTTTATATTTTACTCAGAAACAATCACTCTGGGCCTTCATCCCCTTCTTCCCATAGAATGAGGGAAAACCCTTTATTGGGTCAATACACCCTAAAATCCCAAGAGATAAGGAAACATGGGGAAAATAGTGATTGAAAGTGGTAAGTATGGCTGAGAATGGTACAATGGATCTGCAATGGATTTCCTAGTAGCAAACCAATTCCTAAGAAATACCACCTACTAGGGCACAATGTCAACCACTAAGGTGAAGCAGGGAAAAAGGCATAATTTCCAAGCATATGTCATGAAATTTAAAGCAATCTAAGACACAACATAATCAAATGCCTCAAATATTCCAATGACACTCACTATAATACTTGACTTGTACCTCATGGAGCAAGGCCTAGTGCCTCTCATAAGCCAACTAGTGTGATGGATTCCATCTAAAAATCTATCTCTATGGTGGTGAGAAGGGTCTCCATATATACAAGTGGATATTGTTGGTCATGTAGTCTCTCGACATTCTATATATGCAACTTGAGGGCCTCGCGACATAATATCCTTATTCATCCCACAAAATGGGGATAACATCTAGCTCGTACTTGGGGACATGTTCTCACCATAGAGTGCATGAGAACCGAAACATTTCTTGGTACACCTGTTCCTGCCAAAAATCAGAAAAAGGGATCAGAGCATATAGGGTGGTTCCATCACCCTTCATCAATATATATAAAAATCCAAAATAAAACCAATCTTGAAAAGAAACATTTTGACATTTTTTCAAAAAATTCTAAACTAAGCGTGAAATGGATATGCAAGTAGAGAAAAATGAAATATGAAATGCATCTAAACTAATATGAGAAATCAATATGCAAATTCAAGAAATAAAAATGACTTACCTACTTACTTGGGGGCCACAAGGCCTTGAATATCAGGGGATGGGTGATTCCAAGTGAATTCATACAACCAGTGCAACTAGTTGATCACCCCATCAAAGTATCTCCCATGGAAAGAATATCCACAACTTTGATCATGCAAGGAATACTTCCTGAAGTGATATCCACAAGCTTGATCAATCCATCTCTGAAGGGGGCTACTATATGTAGACGAAGGCTCATTTTCATGATCACTTCTTCTTGAAGACTAAGAAGATATGAGAGGTCCCAAGAATACCTCATGATTTCCCTAAGAAGAGGAAATGAGATAAGGGACATGCTTAGGTCTAGAAAGAGAAAAGTGTGCCATATTCATCTTCGAATCCCTGTATAAATTCTCAATGTGAAAGTACTTTCTCTTTGTAGGGCGAGCCTCTGATCATTCTGAGGTGGCCACATCCTGGTATTCCTCCACAATTGAGGACGAAGGTGCATGAGATTCCTTGAACAAATATGTAATCATGTCATCATCAGGCTCCCAAACATATGAATCATATACGCATGAAAGGTATTCCTTTGAAGATGACAACTCACACCCCTTTTCTTGGGGGCTACCCTCAATGTCGTAAATGGGGTCTCTATCAAAAATGAGACGACTAAAATACCATCTGTTGTTATCACACTAAATTTCCTTGGGTATTTTTAGTTTGTTTTTGTCCTTTTTTAAGCCTTAGATTTTAATTTTTTTTTAAAGTTTCATCCCTTAAAAGTTTATGTTTGATAGGACCTCTTAAATAATTAAAGTTTTGAGTCATAGATCTAGCTTGATCCTCAAATTGATTTTTGGTCTTAGAACCATTTTTAGCTCATGACTTATTTTTGGTCCCCTTCATGACTTGTTCCTAGGTCGATCCCTCCCATGGCTAGACTGATGTGACACACCTTTCTCCTCACTCATGACATCGTATACATGCCTCATTTTCCTTGCCTACTTGTCTAATCATTTTTCAAAGCTATAGCACTACTCACTCATCAGGCGGTTTCGTAGCACCTTACTCATTCATCATGATTTCCACCACGAGTTATGATTACCATGACTGATTCCATGTTCCTTGTTTTTAGTGCCAGAAGTTAGTTAAAGGATGCCCTCAATATCTTGCATTTACGAGACCTAGTAACGGTTTCTAATTTTGAAAATCTCAATAGTGATGCACTACGCAAATTCACAATTTCTGATCAGGCGACAACAAGGAAACCAATTTGAGGCTGAAGTAGATTCGAGGGCCGAAGTTTTCAAAATTTCATCCTGAGATTTTGTTGAAGATTCCAACAAGTGTCTACTCCACAGGTATCTTGTATTGCCTCCTCTTCATATTAATTTTCACAAGAAAGTTGCACTCAGGTTTTGGTTTGCCAAGCTTGTACAGTTGTAAGGGACCCATCTTTGCATGATAGCTTTGTCTTCTCTCTTCTTTAGACCTGTAAACTTCATTGCCTATATCCAGGTCTGATTACTGTTGTTTGCCTTAGCCATTGAAATTGCAAGCTCTTAAATAACCTATCCTCTGCGTATGTGTCACACTACTCAAAGGCACTTTTCAACCATACTTTGTCTCCCCTGTGCCCTTTGTTATTTGATTTGAGTGTGTTTTCCCAGTTTCAAAAGGAAAATTATAGGAGTACCCTCTCATTGTTTAAACTCTTAGTACTTGTACAAGTCTAAGGTTGTAATTCCCACAAGTCAAGCTTGGCTTATTAGTACCAGTCTGTTTCAAAAGGCCAGCCTTGTACATTTGAAGCTCGATTTTAAGTCTTCTTGGTTATTGATATCCTATAATCCTTTAAAAACTCTCATTCTAAGCCATGGAGACTCCTCAATCGAGGAAGACACACAAAGGTGGCAAGGTGGTTAGGACCGAACCTGTGGACATGCATCTTTTTGATACAGAGCCCATGGCAAGAGAGGTATTTCAAAGAGTAGGGTGCCTCTCTTTCTGTCAGAATATGCATAGAGGCCATCTAGAGGTAGCAATCATTGCATTTTGATGGCAAGAAAACCAAGGTTGGGGATTTGGAATTTGAGGTGACTGAAGCCTCTATCTCAGCTGCAATAGGGATCCCCATTTCAGGTGAAAAATGGTTCAAAGCCATGGCTTTGAGTTCAACCTATGCTAAAGATCTCTTTAAACTTGAATAGCAAGCCAATGATTTTTCTAAAAGTATGCCAAGGAGTCAATTGATTGAACAGTTTGATAGAATATTGAAAATCATATAGAGATATTTTACATGTGAAGGGAGATTCAACACATTGTACCATTACCACATAATAATTTTGCTACATTTTACCGGTAAGGTCGAGATGAATATTCCCTATTACCTGTTAAGGATCATAGGTAAAATGTCATATTGGATTCAAACCAAATCTAAGGATGTGGATTCTAGCCTTTTCCACTCTAGATTGATCATAATGCTAGTCTCTGAGGAATTGGGAAAGAAAGAGATTTCATGGGAGCATTTTCCTGTTACTTCTCATTTCAAGTTGGATCTTGTATCAACTCCTCAATCACAAAAGGCAAGTCCTTTATCACCCACCAGTTCTACTAAAGCAGGAACCAATAGGAAGAGAAAGGGAAGAGCCCATGTTCAAGTTTCAGACGTTAGTAAGCAGGTCACAGGGGCTGATGAGGAAGCTTGTCCTTCCCCATAAAGATATTTTTCACCACCTCCTCCACCAGGGTTAGAAGAGGTTCCTTCTTCTACCAAAGCTACATCCAAGAAAGGGAAGAAGATAATCTTCCCCTATTCTCCTCTAACAGCCGAAATCAAGGGTAAAATACCTTTCACAAGGTCATTAATTCTTAAGGAGGTTTCCAAAGAGCAGTCTTTACCAGAAACCCCTATTCAAAAGAAGAAGAGTAAAGGAATTGGAAATCATGTGGAAGAGAAACAAGAAGCCCCTGTTCAGAAAGGAAAGGGTAAAGGTACTAAAAGAACTTTGGGGAAGAAAGAAAGGTAAAAGCAAAGCCACCAAGGAACCTGATGAGGTAGATAAGGCACTTCCCATGTAGGTGGAAGAGGAGACTGATAAAAAACCTATTGAGACTGTGCATGTCGCTGCTCCTATTGATAGTCAGACCTTCAAAAGACTTATCAGGAAACTTAGGGATGCAAGAAAAGAGGTGGCTCAGTTGAAAATAGAGGCCATGTCTGACATGGTGAAAATGAAGGAGCTCATGGATGACTACATCCATACCCTTGACTTGGCAAGGTTTGCAGCATGAAAATCCCAACCCCTTCACAGGCAGCTCCATAACCTTTATAGGCATAATAGAGGTTTTCAATCTCAGAACAGGAAACTCAAGGCAGAGTTGCAACATTTTCAAGAGGAGGTAGCTCAAAGAAACTTGCAGGTATTGGTTGAAGCTGCCATTGAGAAAGAGACATCAACAGTCAAGGAGAGCACAACCCCACCAAAAACATCAGTCATTGTTAAGAAGAAGAATCTTGTTGTGCCAAATGAAGAGCCTCCTTCTACCAGAAAGAGTGTGAGGTTAAGTGTCAAGGTAACAAAATAGTTGATGAAAGGTGAGCCCAATTTTTGAGGATGTTTCCTTTTTGAGAGGGTAAACTGCTTTTCAAATATTACCTCTACCATCTATATAGGCTTCTAAGCGTTTAACTATCAAAGTTTTGGGCTTTTGTGAAGTGCTAACCTCCTCAGTGGTAAAGTGAACTACCTACAATACTGCCAAGGCACCTAAATATAATGGTTTTGACATTATGCAAGGCCTCTATTTTATCTACACATGCTCAAGATTGGAGGTGCTTCATTTTATGGAAGTGCTACCTAAACCTGTACACAGACGCAACATAAGTGGCGCTACCTAATATCTGGCAGAGAATAAAGGTTGACACACAGTGGCGCTACGTAAAGGCGCTACCTAATATTTCACAGAGAATGAACTTGTACACATACACAACACAGTTGCGCTACGTAAAGGCACTAACCTAATATTTCACAGAGAACAAAGGTTTGCACATATATGCAGCACAGTGGCGCTACCTAAATGTGCTACCCTTTTTACTTGTCCAAGTTGTGAAATATGCTACTTAGGCTGCTACCTAAAGAAGCTACCAATAGACACCAGGGATCCAGGAAGGTCAGGACAACAACTTTTTGGATGGATGATGATAGAGAAAATTGTAGAACCAATAACTGGCATTATGAGGATAACTACATGCTCCCAAAAGACACATGGAAAAACAAGAGTTGCACAAAAAAAGAGGATCAAATCAGTTTGAAGTTTGGTTGGATTAGTTACCAACATTTTCCTGTTTTATAGCATAGGTTGTTAAATAAGTTGTTATATCGAATAAATGTTTAGATATTTTCAAGGGAAGGAGGCTAGCTCGTACCTCCAACTGTTGCCTCCCTTTTGTTATAAATAGATAGATCAATTTCTTTAGCAGGTTCATATGGTTGAGCAAGGCTCCCTTAGACTGTAATATTTTGATGATGTGACTGTGATCTAGCTATGTACTGGACTTAAGACTTTTTGGCTAATAGAAATCA
>ML841832.1:56407-71928 GCA_009831015.1 Picea engelmannii
GCAAAAGGGGATTTGATCTATAAAATAATAACTCAAATATAATTAGAATATTCTTCGAAGTTACAATATTTCAACACTCCCCCTTAACGAGAAGGGTATTCTACTGACATGACTTAATACAACATCATCAAGAGAAGGAGAGGGCAACATCATCATCGACATCTGGAACACTAACTGGCACATCTATAAATCATTGGAAGTTTTTCTCATCATCAATATCATCATTGTTAACAATATAGAGCTGGAGTATCATCCTCATCATCAACATGAAGCTGAAACATCAACATCAATAGCACAAGGCTCGAACAACAACATCATCAACAACACGACGCTGGAACGACATCATCATCAACAACACGAAGCTAAAACAATGACATCATCAACGTGGCAATAGAACGAGGCAGGTGCATCAACAACAACATTTGTGGTACTCTGACAGAGCGTCCTTACCGGACCTTCGAGATCTTCCTAGGAATCATAATATTCCCTAGGATATAAAATCCTAACAAGCTACCACGTGGTACTCTGATAGACCATCCTTATCGGACCTTCGGGATCTGCCCAGGAATCATAAGATTCCCTAGGATATAAAATCCTAACGGAGCTAACACTACTGACCACAGCTGGCATATACATGCACAAGTACTCTGACAGACCGTCCTTACAGGACTTTCGGGATCTGCCCAGGGATGATCAATCCCCTAGGATATAAAATCCTAACTGAGCTACCTGCTGTTGGTTAGGATACCATAGTATCATCAACATCACTCCCCCTTTCGAGGGAGGTCCTTTCGGACTACACCAAGCTTGTCTCGGAAGTACTCAACCTTCATGCGAGACAGAGGCTTGGTCAACACATCTGCAACCTGCTCATCTGTGTCGACATATTGGAGCTTTATAGCTCCCCTCTGCACCATATCACGAATGTAGTGGTATCGGATCTTTATGTCCTTCGACTTATCATGGAACACTGGGTTCTCCGTCATCTTTATACAACTTTGGTTATCACATAGAATCACGTTGGCTTCCATCTCCAGATCAAATAGACCTGTCAACAACTTCTGAAGCCACATGGCTTCACAACTGGCAATGTAATCCGCTTCTGTCGTGCTGAGAGCAATACTGGAATGCTTCCTGCTTTGCCATGAAGTCATGGCTGACCCCAAACTGAAACAACATCCTGAAGTGCTCTTTCTGTCTGAAGCACTTCTAGTCCAATCTGAATTAGTATAACCATTCAGTATCAAGTCATGATCTCCAGTATAACAGAGACCATAATCCAACGTACCCTTAAGGTATCTCATCACATGCTTTGCAGCTACAAGGTGAACACGTCTGGGCTCCACTAGATACTGACTCAAGGTGTTCACAACAAAGCATATATCTGGCCTGGTATTCGTCAGATACATCAACGATCCAATAATTTGTCTGTATAGAGTAGCATCAACCAACTCTGACGAAGTATGAACCAAGAGCTTCAAATTCGTTTCCATGGGTGTGTTCATGGCTTTACATTCCAACATGTCAAATCTCTTCATTATTTCAATTGCATACTTCCCTTGGTTAAGGAAGATCTTCTTTGGGCTCTGCCAAACTTCAAGACCTAAGAAATAATGCATCAGGCCTAGGTCTTTCATCTCAAACTCTGCAACGAGCTTCTTCTTGCAATCTGTGATGAACTTTTCATCTCCTGTCAAGAATAAATCATCCACATATAGTAGCAATATAACTGGCTCATCATTCATAACCTTGAAGTATAGGTTAGGATCAACTTTACTCGTGGTAAATCCCAAGCTTGTCAGGAAACTATCAAATCTGCCAAGCTCTAGGAGCTTGCTTCAACCCGTATAGAGCTTTCTTCAACCTGCAGACATGAGTCTTTCTATTTTCAACTTCAAACCTTTGTGGTTGTTCTATATACACTTCTTCTTCAATAGCACCATTTAAGAAAGCTGTTTTTACATCCATTTGGTGCAACTTCCACTTCATTTTGGCTGCAAGAGCTATGATGGTTCTGATAGAAATGTATCTGGCTACAGGAGCAAATGTTTCTTCATAGTTAATACCTTCCTTTTGAGAAAATCCACGAGCCACAAATCTTGCCTTATGTTTTTCAATACTTCCGTTTGCTGCATGTTTTATTTTGTATATCCACTTGGAAGATACCACATCTTTGTTATTTGGTCTGGGAACTACTTCCCATACATCATTTTTCATAATGGACTGGTATTCTTCTGTCATGGCGTCCATCCATTCTTTCTTCTGAACGACTTCCTCAAAGAAAGTAGGTTCCTTTTCTACGAGATCACACATCAAGGCCATATAGCTGGAGAATGGCTTAGGTTTCTTGTTTTGTCTCATGGTTCCTTTTGGGGCACCATACTTCTCTGCATTTTGAATAAGTTCTTTCGCCCAAGCTGGCTTTCTCTTGTGAGAGATCGTCATACGGGGAGGTTCTTGAGATTCTATCATATCATGATCTTCTGGAATCATATCATCAGGGGTAACTGCAACTTCCTTTACGGGTTCTGCAACTTTGGGAGCTACAGGTTCTTCTTCATATGCATTTCCTTGATCTTTTGATTGCTGCATCTTCATCAAAGGTTACATCTCTGTTAATCTCAATATGATGGTAACCTGGTATGCAAATTATGAATGTCTTAGAGACCTCATAGTATCCAACAAATATTCCCTTCTTTCTAGAAGGATCCAACTTAGTTCTCTTTTCTTTTGGAATGTGTACAAATATTGGACAACCAAATATTTTGAGATGGCTTACTTCTGGCTTCTTTCTGGTGAACATTTCTTTGGGGTTTTCGAATCGAAGTGCACTATGCGATAATCTGTTTTGGACATATACTGTCCTTCTTGCAGCTTAAGCCCATAAGTGCATGGGAAGATCTTGATCGTGAATCATAGTTTTTACTGCTTCCATAATCGTTCTATTCTTTCTTTCTACTACACCATTTTGTTGAGGATTATAGGGAGTGGTGAGCTCCCTCTGAATCCCGGCATCTCTGCAAAAGATTCCAAATTAATTTGAAGTGTACTCTCCTCCATTGTTTGACCTGAGTATCTTGATTTTCCTTTCGGAGAGGTTTTCTCCCAAGGCTTTGAATTCCTTGAACTTTCCAAGTGCTTCATCTTTTGACTTCAAGAAATAAACCCAAGTCTTATGAGAGTAATCATCAATAAAAGATACATAGTATACATACCCTCGTAGAGAGGTCGATGGCATTGGACCGCATACATCTGAGTGGACAAGTTCCAAATTTTTTTCTACTTTACTGTCTCTCTTTGGAAAAGGATTCTTTATGTTCTTTCCTTGTGAACATCCCTTTCATACACCTTCATGATCAACCTTTAGTTCTGGTAAACCTGTAACTACCTTGCTTACATATGGTAATGCTTTGTAGTTGATGTGAGCTAGTCTTCTATACCAAAGTTCACAAGGACTTTCAATAGAGTGAGTCAAAGCTACATCTGAGTGACCCTTGTACAAACCACCTTATTTTATTCCAATAATAGCTGCATCTTCTATAGTTTTTCCTTTAGACCACATAAGAACTTCACCATCTATGAATGCAACCCTGAAACCTTTCTTATCTAGGGCTGAAATATAAAGTAAGTTCTTTTTCAAACCTGGTACATAGAGTACATCCTTCATTCTCATCGGAGTTCCTGAATCAAGTTTGTAGGTGGCTTCTCCYAGTGAAACTTTTTGGGGGGAGTCCTTCTCTACAAGTCTGGAGAGAGTGTTYTTTTGACYTGTCATGCGCTTAGMGRCACCACTATCTATGAGCCAARTATCCTCTCTAGGTGTCACAGATCCTGAGAAAGTGGAAAACAAAACATATTCTTCAATCTCTTCTTTAGCTAACTTGTTGGGTGGCTCATCATCTTCAGCTGCATGGGCATGRTGTCTTTTGTTATTTCTCTTCTTGTATTCTTCCCTTCTGGYAGGACAATTCTTAGCAATGTGTCCCATCTTATCACAAKGATAACACTGGTAGGAGGAGAAATCTGTTTGTCTTCTTTGACYTTTATKATATTTYTGGAATCTCTTCSGAGAGTGAGACTCTTTATGAAAGTGAGTCTCCTTTTGAAAATGAGACTTTCCCTTTTCACCCTTAGCATGAGCAACTAGGGCTTGATCTTCATCTCTTAATAGGACGACTTCTCGGTTGGCCACTCTTGCTTCTTCTTGAACACATTCTTCCCATAAACTGTCAAATTGGAGTTTCTCTTTTCTTGCACAAATAGTTTGGATGAAGGCATCCCAAGGTCTTGCGAGACCATTAAGAGTTGTCATCACGAGTTCATCTTCATCTAATTTGTTTCCAATTGCCTCTAACTRTTCCTTGAATTGAGAAACCCTAGAGAAATAGTCTTGAACTRTTTCTCCTTTTTTCATCTTTGTATTATTGAGTTGGGTTCTCAAGTTCATCTTTCGGTTGATGTTCCTTCCTTCATACATTCTGGTTAGGGCATCAAACATATCTTTTGGAGTATTCTTAGAACTTAGAAGACACTTGAGGGATCAAGTGGTCTTTAATGGAATCAACAATTATTCTTTTAGCCTTAATCATATCCTTCTTGTACTTCTCTTTGGMTGCATTTTCTTYGGGTTCYGGTACATTTTCYTTTATGAATTTTGCAAGGTCATTCTCTTMAAAAATGAGTCCAATTTTGTACTTCCAGGCACGRAAATTTTCCACACCTTCTAACTTGTCAACAAGCTTGGTGCTTGYAGACATCTTGACCTGGAGCTAAGAAAATGACCAGAAAATGAAAGTGCTCAAAAAATKAAACTTAGCTTACCAGGAGATGCGCTGGGTTGAGGYGAGTTTGTTGGAGCTAAYTGTTTTTGAAAAATCCAAGTTTTACCCCTTGAAACTTGACCTGYGCAATTCTGGACTGGTACTGGTTTCCTGGTTTTCTGGTACCAGTCAAAACTAGGGTTTGACTTTTCGGAGAATCTAGCCACTGAAAAGTTCGCTCAAGYTGCCAAAAGATGCRCTAGGGAAAGGTGCACTTCCTAAGGTGGTCTTTGGTAAAAAAWTCSTCTTCAGTAAGAAGCCCTAATTTTCTTGTATGACAACAAAAACTTCAAGACACCAAGTGAAATATGCTCTATTCAGTCAAGCTCTGATACCATGTTCAGTTTTTACTGCTGCTATTAGGTTATTTCCAAATTACATSAGCATTCAATGCATTTCCAAAACAACARTATAAGGAGAATCACTGAAAGAAACACAATCACAAGGTACRCAACATTTTATCCTGGGAAAGCCTCATGKGGGAGAAAACCCAACAAAAACTTTCTCAATAATAGATTGCCAATACAATGCSAAGACTAWAACCAAAACACCAAAGAYAGACCAAGACTGAGCATGCGCCTCTCTTCTCCTTCCTCCTGCAACTGCCTTCAAGATATGCACACTMGATGAGTGAGTGAGTGTGTGYAAATGAGACGCAAACCTTACATATAAATACAAGTGTGAGATGGCGCTAGGGTTGTGTCTCTTTACTWGGTTGAGCCGACTTCTCCTAGAAGTGGCTAAAACCACTTTATAATWACTARGGGCCGACTTTACAAATACCACTATACAAATACAGTTTGACCAATCCACAAAAGGGGATTTGATCTTAAACAAGACCCGACTTGATCAATCTGCAAAAGGGGATTTGATCTATAAAATAATAACTCAAATATAATTARAATATTCTTCGWAGTTACAATATTTCAACACACGTAATAGTGAACCACCCAATCTTATTGTCTTGGTATTTTCCTTAACCTAAGCTTGGAAGCAAATGATGATGAGCYTGTTTAGAGTTGATGTGAGCTTCCCTCCATTAATATTGAGGTTGAATTRGTTGCTTATATATTTATTACTTATTAACAATGAGGGAATGTTCATGAATTTCTCTTGAGATTGAATGAGTAGGTTTTCATAATCCCCATCTCGAAGTATCTAGGTTTTCCAGTCCATTGATGAGAAAGGGGACAATATGGTCCTTTATTTGTTGTGGTGGTGTTGAGCCCTCACTAGCTTCCCCGAAATTTCCTTACCTTCCAATGCCTATGATGTTTGCTAGGTTATGCTCTAATTGGTTTGATCATTTTTAAGTTTGGCTTGAAGTTTGTTTAGATCTCAATAAGCCTTGTTACCCCCTCTCACCTAGGGGTAACTAGAGGAGATCATTCTCCGTGATCCACATTGCAGCTAGTGATCCCAGAGGTGATGATCAATATTCTCCACAGACAACAACCCCTCGGATGCTTCCCCCTCATTGCTCAACTCATTCACTTGATTAGTAGGTTCATTCGATGATGATGGTTCGACACACATGAGGTACATTAGTCATTGTGTCATACAAAGTGTTCCATTTAATACATTAGGCATTTGTATGTTATCTAGTATCTTTGAATACTTTTTGCTAGAAACCCTAAGGAAGGATTAAGATTGTTTATCCCCTTCCCTTGCTTGCCCATCATAATTTGTTGAAGCACATAAGGTCAAGTTAGGGATTATGATTGTATATTCCCCTAACCTTGCTCTTATTGGTTGAAATCTAGGGTTTATTGTTATATAAACCTTAGGGTTTGGTCTCTTTCCATGTGACTTTCTTGCTAGACACCTTAGAAGAAGTAGGACAACACCTAGGGTTTATGATTGTATAAACTTTACAGTTCCTTCCTAGAAGATTGAGCCTAGGCTTATGATGGTATAATCCTAGGGTTTAAATATTCAAATCTTCTCTTGCTTTTAGCCTCCTTTAAAGTTGTGCATTGACTCCATTTTCCCAAGGATTGAAGATGGTACTAGTCTTCTCATTGCAAGTGACAAGGCTTTAGTTTACAACTCTCTTTCTCTCTCTCAACGCTTGGTGTTAGTTCAAGACCTTTTCATTTGCATCTTCATTCTTTAGCTTAATCCTTTGCATCTTAACCTAGACTTATCATCTAACATAGTCATTGCTGCAATAATTGCATTTGCAGCCATTAGGGCTTGTCATATTGCATCTAAACTAACATAGTTTCATGTTCTTTTTTCTCATGTCATTGGTTAATGGTTTATAAGTCTTTTACTTGGTATTTGGCATATTTTCCATGGTCATCTTGTTGATCTAGAGCTAGTTTGTTGCTGCTTTTATAAACTTGTAATTGCTGAAGCGTATTATCTTTTGTTTCAAGTTTTCTTACAACAATCTTTTTCTCTTTGATATCTAGAGTATCAGCCTTTTTCGCTTTTCTTTTAGCTAGTGTTTCAAAGCATTTTGTTTACTTTTCAATAGACATTATTGATTGTCACTTCCTTCTCACATGCACAATCTACTTGCCTTGCTTAATTCATCCTAACATTGCCCTTAACTCTGACCTAATTAATCAAGGGACCAAGATAGGGGGTCATAGACTTGCCTTTAGCTTGCTATAGGATCGCTTGAGGTTGCTAGGGAAGCCTCCCCTATGTTGGGATTTCTCTTTTGCACTAATCCTTGATTCTTCTTGTGCACAGCAAGTCCAAAGTTCTTCAAATGTGGGATACTCCTTTCTTGTGTTCATACTTGCTGCAAATGCATCCCATGTCTTGGGAAGGCCATTGAGTACTATATTTACTAGTTCCTTTTCTGAAATGATTTCTTCAATGGCTTGTAGTTGATATCTTAACTGAGAGATTCTTACAAAGTATGATGTTATACTGTCATCATCATTCATTTTCATGTCATGGAGCTCATTCTTTAGACTCATTACTTGTCCAATGTTTCTGACTGAGAAGAGGTTATTTAGGGCATTGTACATCTTTTTGGATGAGTCAAGATGATAAATGTAGGGTATCAAGTGGTCCTTTATAGAGTCCACTATGATGCTCATAGCATTGATGTCACTGTCCTTGAACTTCTCCATAACTGCAACATTCTGATGTTCCTTTTCTTTTCCTGCTTCAAACTATGGTTCCATGATCTTTCCTTTCACGATATCCAACACTTAATTCTTGGCAAGGATGAGGTCAATCCTTGTCTTCCATGCTCTGAAGTTAGAAGCCCCTTCTAACTTGTTTTTTGACTTCATAGAGTAAGTCACAACTGCTTTGACTTGGTCAACCTTTGAGTTTGACCAAAACCTCAAACTTGACGTCTTGGCTCGCTGAGAGTACCAGGAGGTGCGCTAGGCTATCCAGGAATTAGGTCAAGCTCTTCTCTTAAGGGGCCTCAACAAGAGGGTTAGGGTTTCGTTGTTGCAGAAAAACTTTGACTGCAACTGCAACTGTAACTGAGCAAATCCTCCCAATTTATCTTCCAGCGGTCAGACTGTCCAAAGATAGTGTGGGCCCATAACCTGTTAGAAAAATAGGTGTGCTCGTTTCACCATAGACAATATAGCAATATTGTCACCCAACCATAGACACAAAGGCCACCCCCGAGCACCTTAATCTTGACAGACAAAATAATTCCGGAAGCAATTCAATAGCCAACCAAGGTAGCGCACCTTTCTCCAAGGCTAGCGCACTAAGCAAGAATAACCAAAGATCGAGCAGGAAGTCCAAACCATGATCAAGAGAAAGTCCAAGCCAAAACTGAAATGCCAGTTGTAGCAGCTGCAGTTCCTCTCCAAACTTGTGCACCATTGGTCTTATGCAGTTGTGAGAGTGAGTATAACAAATGAGCTCTGGCGCCCTCTATTTATACTATTCTATCTCACTTGACTGGGCCGACTTCTCTTTCTGGAGGCTCATAACTCAATATTAAATATTCTCTTGAGCCGACTTGTCTCCTAGAGTTATTATCCAACATTTTAGGGTTTCTCTTGCTTCACGGAGTATTATAGTCTTGTCAAAGGTTACATGTGAAGGTTAATACCTCTCGCAGCTACCATAATATCAACAGAAGCAACATAGAGCGCCATTTGATGAAGGACAAGCTTGGAGAGTGCAAAGAGTCCTTTAGCTGGTTCATGCAGACATATGTGGACTGATGAACACAACATCAATCACCGATTCCAAATATTTCCTTCTGTTTGTTGATGATTTCAGTAGGAAAATGTGGGTGTATTTTTAGAAATTAAAATCTGAAGTGTTTAATGAATTTCAAAAGTTCAAAGCATTAGTAGAGAAAGAGTCAGGTTGTCATATTGCCTCTCTTAGATCTAACAATGGTGGGGAATTCTGCTAAAAAACATTCAATAACGTTTGTGCTAAACATGGGATCCAAAGACAATATTCTACACCCCACACTCCATAGCAAAATGGAGTGGTTGAGAGGCAAGATCGTACTATCAGAGAGATGGCTAGGTGTATGTTGTAGAATAGGTTTGTTCCAAATAGGTTTTGGGACGAGGCAATGTTCACTACAATATACCTGTTGAATAGATCTCCCATGATGGCGGTGAAGTAGAAGACCCTGGAGGAAGCATGGTTTGGAAGAAAGCCCAAAGTAAGTCATCTTAAAGTCTCTAGTTCAACTGCCTACACTTGGATTCCAGTTGAGAAGAGAACCAAGTTAGATCCAAAGAGCAAGAAGTTGATGATTACAAGGTACATCGACACTCATAAGGCTTATAGATTGGTTGAAACTTGATACTGACACTGATAAGGTAAGCTTCTACAAAGATGTTGTTGTTGACGAGGAGGTTGGACCTTTCCAAACTTCTCCCGAGTTTCGAATTACTGAGAAGCCAAAAATTGCTGAGGATTCAAGTGTCAAGCTTCAAGTAGCGCCACCTGAAGAGGTGGAAGATTCCGAGCACGAGGAGTCTCCTAGACCAATAATTTTTGATCCAGATACAGGTGGCCGAAGCCATGGTGGAAACACTGACTTGGATGAGGAAGATCCCAAGAAGAGACCCAAGTGGCGGCACAACACCATTGGAGATGTTCGTATAGGCGAAATGATCGAGGGATGATCATCGAGAGGAAAGAACAAATAAACAACAAACATAGTCAACTTTGCTCTTATGGCCAATATTCAGGAAATCTACGAGCCTTAGATACTCGAGGAAGCACAAGGGAGACCTGAATGGGAAAAGGCCATGGTAGTCGAACATGAGAGTTTGATGAAAAATCAGACTTGGGATCTCACACCACTTCCATTAGGGAAGAAACCCATTGGCTGCAAATGGGTGTACAAGGTCAAGTACAAGGCAGATGGTACAGTTGAGAAGTACAAAGCAGGATTGGTTGCAAAAGGGTTTTCTCAGCAAGAGGGCATTAATTATGAGGAGACCTTTGCTACTACAACAAAGATGAGCACCATTCATTTTGTTCTAGCCATGGCGACATAGAGTGACTGGAAGGTCCATTAGATGGACGTGAAGAGTGCCTTCCTCAATGGTGATTTGGAGGAAGAGGTATACATGTATTAACCGCAGGGCTTTTAGGTTTCAGGGAAGGAGCATTTGGTCTGCAGATTGAAGAAGGCTCTATATGGTTTGAAACAGGCACCTAGGGCAGGGTGCATCAAGATTGACAGATATTTGGATGAACAAGGGTTCCAGCGGAGTCCTTCAGATTCCAACATGTATGTCAAAAGAGTTGGTAATGATATCATCCTTTTGGTCATATATGTAGATGATATCATTATTACATGTAGTGAGGCAAGTGCAATAACATGGATCAAATTCAATATGAGCAAATCTTTTGACATGATAGATCTAGGCCTCCTACACTACTGTCTGGGTGGAGAAGTTTGGCAAATAGGTAGCAACATTTTTGTGTCACAAACAAAATATGCCAGGAGTTTGTTGGACAAGTTCACAATGACATATTGCAAAATCTTGTCTACACCTATGGAGAAAGGGTTGAAACTTTCAGCCAAAACTGACTCTAAGGCAGTTAATGAGTCAGTATATAGGCAACTAGTGTGTGGTTTGATATATCTTCTTGCCACTAGACCTGATTTGAGTTTCGCTGTGAGCTTCATTTCCAAATTCATGATAGCGCCAAAGGTAGAGCATTGGACAACAACAAGTAAGTGTTGAGATATGTGAAAGGGTCACTTGACTTTGGCGTTTTGTACAACAGAAGCAAAGGCCCTAAGCTGTGTGGGTATACAGATTCAGATTGGGTAGGTTCTATTGATGACAGAAAATTCATTTCTGGATATGTTTTCAGCCTTGGCACGGGTGCAGTCACATGGACCGGCAAGAACCAACATGCAGTAGCCCTTTCATCAACAAAAGCAGAATATCGAGGAGCAGTGAAAGGAGCATGCGAGGCAGTTTAGCTCAGGAGGATGCTTTCAAATATGCAGATGCAACAAACAGAGTCAACATTCCTGTTATGTGACAACCAAGGGGTGATGAAACTTGCCAAGAATCCAGTCTTCCACGAGCGTACCAAACATGTTGAGGTACATTGCCACTTCATTAGGAAGCTTGTAGAAGATGGGTTTATCGAGCTGCAGTATTGTTCTACAAAGGATCAAACTGCATGCATTCCCACCAAGGCTTTGGGTCCTGAAAAATATGAAAAATTTCGGGATAAGCTTGGTGTAGTTAGTAGATTGATCATTAAGGGAGGGTGTTAAAATAAATGTTAGTTTATAATGGTCAACTAGATATTAGACTTAGGCATTAATAAAGTCAATTTGACTTTAGGTTAGTTTAGGCTTTTATGTCTTATTTCACTTTATTGGTTATCCCACATTCATAAAGTGGATTGACTCGACTTAATTGTGTGAAGTTTCAATGAAACCTACACAAAGAACCTAGCTAGAGAAATTCTCACAAAGCTTGCAAAAGAAACAAAGTGAGATAACCTAGAATGAGAGAAAAAATAATTGAATTATATTAACCGAATGGTAGACTGAGTAATAAATACATGAAATACTCTACATGGCTAAGTAAATGCACCATAATAGTGATCTGGAGAGATTTGGACACTCACTGATAGAAACCGAAGTAATTTGCCACCTAGTCCTAGTTAATTGTCCATGCAATCATCAACTAACTGAGTCACATGTGAAGGTAAGAGAAACACATGTATGCTCATGATATGCTACCTCTCGGTGAGAAAACTGAGGTGAACATGCAACTACTGGTGATTAAACCGAGTTGAACATGCATGAGTTGCCTCCACTAGTCTAACTGAAGTGTAATTGAGTCAAAACTAAAGAGGGAAGGTGCCTCCACTAGTCCTGGCCACATGCATGTGATATGTGCCCTCTCGGTGAGAAAACCGAGGTGAACATGCAACTACTGGTGATTAAACTGAGGTTGCCATGCATGAGTTTCCTCCACTAGTCTAATTGAAGTGTAATTGAGTCAAAACTGAATAGGGAAGGTGCCCTATTTTGTAGGGAATATTGTCAGGAGGGAATATTCTTATCTATGGATAGCACCCTCAACATTAGACTAGCAAACTTAGGGAAAATAATTACTAGGTGAGTGTCTAATATCTCCAACACCCCCCTTGAACACTATTAGGGTTTAAATGAAGAATGGGTCTTGACAATAAAGCCATGTTAGGTACCCATTTTACAATGCATCTAATGAATGAACATTGAAAAAACAAGGAAAGAGGGAAAACCTCATGGGAACCCCCCTAAAAGTACAATGCATCAAAAATGAAGAAGGAAAGAAATACAACTGTTAAGCAAGTGTGTCCTTCACTCCAGGACGATCACACAAAATGTGGAACTTTTGTTGAGTGAAAGTCTCGGTGAAGATGTCGATAGTTTGTTTAGAGGATGGATAGTACTGCAAATTGATGATCCTGTCATGAACCAACTCTTCGATGTAATGCGTATGGATCTCGACGTGTTCTGTTCGCTGCCGCTATATTGGAACTTTGCAAAATTTGAGCGTCCTCTGATTGTCACACCGGATGATAGTCAGACGATGGAACTAAATATCGAGCTCAGAGAGGAAGTTCTGATGCCAAAGTGCCTAAATAGTGATGTTGATCGCTCTTTTGTACTCAACCTCTGTTGACGATAAAGCAATCACTGACTTCTTTTTACTCGACCAACAAATGGGATTGGAACCCAAACTAAGCATGTACCCGTAGGTGGACTTGTGATCTGTGCTATCAGCAGCCCAATCAGAATCTCTAAAGCCCATGAGATCCAATGCGCAACTTGTTGCATAGTGAATCCCATAATTGGTGGTACCCTGAACATATCTGAGGATGCGCTTGGCAATCTTCTAGTGTAGCTCATGTGGCTCTTGCATGTACTTGGAAACTGCCCCTACTGTATATGAGAGATCTGGTCAGGTGTGGGTGAGATACAAAAGGCTCCCCAGAAGTTGTCGATACAAGGTGCTGTCCACCAATGGTGTATCCTCGCCATCCTCAAGATGTACCCCAGACAAGAAGGGTGTGGCTGTAGACTTGCAGTCTGTCATGTGGAATAAAACCAAGATATCCCTGGTATACTTACTAGGAGATTTTGGCTGATCTCAAGACCAAGGAAAAAGTGAAGTGGCCCCATGTCCGTCATAGAGAACCTGTCATGCAAAATGTCTTTGACTGCAACAATTGTTGAGGCCAAACTACCTGTGATCAAGAGGTCATCTACATATATAAATAAGATCAAAAGAGAGTCAAAAGTCCTCAACATATAGACATTAGGATCTGACTAACAAAATTTCGAGAAAGTAAATAAGAATCCATCTTCGCATACCATGCTCTAGGCGCTTGCTTGAGGCCATAGAGTGACCTTTTCAGTCGACATACTAGAGATGAGTTCTGTATGAAGCCTTGAGGCTGCTCCATGTAAATATCCTCTGAAAGATCCATGTGGCTCATGTTGTGCATGCACGAGACTTTCCTCAAACTGAACACCGCGCTCAGTGATGAGCTTGTTCGTTTTGGGATCAATCGACTTGTAACCCTTCACACCTTCAGGATATCACACGAAGATGCATGCTGTGCTCTGAGGATCTAATGCCTTCCTCTTTTCAGAGGGTATGCATGCCCATGCACGTGATCCAAAGACTCAAAAGTGGGTAACTTCTGGTTTGAGGCCGCTCCAAGACTCAAAAGGTGTCCTGTCCTTAACAGATCTGTGAGGAGATCTGTTCTGTATGTAGTTAGGACAATTAAGTGCTTCAACCCAAAGTTTGAAGGGTAAGGACTTTGCATGCAACATGCAATTGGCCATCTCTTTGAGAGATCGATTCTTCCTCTCAGATACCTCGTTCTCCTGTGGAGTGTAAGGAATTGTGTGTTGTAGCTGTATGCCTGCCTCATCATAGAGATGTTGTACATCACTGTTTATATACTCCCCCTCATTATCTGTGCGGAGGGATTTGATCTTCTTCTCGGACTGTTTTTGCATGCACTTTGAAGTCTTTGAGATGCTAAAAAACTTGGAACTTCTTCTTGAGAAAATATACCCAAGTGTGACATGAGTAATCATCAATAAATGTGAGCACATACCTTGCCTTGTTGATGGACAGATGAGGAAAAGGACCCATGAGATCACCGTGGACAAGCTCCAAGGGAGAGGAGGCCCTCCAAGCCTTACCTTCTTCAAACTTCTCTTGAGGATGTTTGCTAAGAACATGTTCTTGATAAACTCCTTCGGAAAAGTGGATGTCGGGCAAGCCTTTGACCATTCCCGGTTTGCTGAGTTGTTGCATGTACTTGAAATTTAGATGACCAAATCTCTCGTGCCAGTCTACTATCATCATCAACATGAGTCAGTAGCAATGTGGAATCAAATTTAGCAATAAACTTAGAAAATGTATACAACCGAGACTCGTGATTTACCTCGCCAACAACAATCTTTTCCCTAGACCCAAACATTCAAAAGCAACTGATTCCCCATAACCCAAAAACCCCCCGGATATATGGACAACCAAAAATTCACCAACGAGACATTCCCCTCAAACCCATAGTTAGCGCTATTGGTGCCCCCACCCATGCCCTGTCCCGCTTTTTGGCTGTCAAACTTAAACCCTTTACTGGAAAAACTTCCTCTTTCATTAAAGACTCCTCTAACTTTATCCAAAAAACTCGTGATCTTCAACTTGATGACCAAGACTTACTGGTCAACTTTGATGTCATCTCTTTATTTACCAAAATTCCTATCCCCGAAGCGTTAGACCTCATCTCCAAGACAGTGGACCATGAAACCCTAAACCTAATTGAAATCTGCCTTACCTCCACCTTCTTCACCTTTAAAGGTACTTGCTATAAACAGACCGAAGGAACAACCGTGGGGTCTTCTCTATTTCCCGTGGTTGGTAACATTTTCATGGAGCACTTTGAGACCTTAGCCTCAACAACTTTCATCTCAAACCTAAATGTTGGTTCAGATTAGTTGATGACACTTTCGTTATATACCGTCATGGTCTCTCCTCGTTGAATCCCTTCCTCAACAATTTAAATAACATTTCCCCCCATATCCAATTCACTATGGAAGTAGAGAAGGACAAATCCCTCCCCTTTCTTGATGTTCTCATCTCTTGCCTCCCTAATGGTTCCCTTACCCACCAAGTTTATCGCAAAAAGACTCATACTGACCGATACCTTCATGCCCAATCCTATCACCATCCTGCTCAAAAGTCTGCT
>ML841833.1:9066-24459 GCA_009831015.1 Picea engelmannii
AGAAATGAAAGGAACCTAATGCATATATAAGAAGGTTATAACGATCAAATATGACACATACCATGATACCTTGGACCAATTACCTCATGGAGCAAGAGCCCTCTTTGATACAAGTCCAAGTCGGTGGTGATGGAAGCTACTGCTGCTGACAGGACAAATCTGGCGAAGAAGGAGAAAGATGGGTCCTCCAAGACCATGCTCAAGTCGATCCTGCTCTCAATACTCCATGTCTAGGACCTGTGGGCCTCGAGACATGATCTCCTAGTTATCCCTATATATCGGGGATAACAGTGCCAATAAACACATCTATTAGGTGAGTTAGGTCATGTATAAATAGGAGAGATACATCCCCATTATGGATCATATCTCATTCACACATAACTCATTGTGGAGATCTGAAATTTGGTGCGCACTTTTCTAGGCGCTAGTCTTTCTTGGTCATAGAGCACCCTCTTGTGTGCGCTAGGGTTTGTGGTGTGTTATCCCCTAGCCTAGGGATAACTAAGCAGACTATGTCTCGAGGCCCACAGGTCCTAGACATGGAGTACCGAGAGCCTTATTGACTTGAGCCTGGCCCTGGAGGGCCCATCCTTCTTCTTCAGCGCCTCCATCATGTCAGCAGCGGAGTACCGAGAGCCTTATTGACTTGAGCCTGGCCCTGGAGGGCCCATCCTTCTTCTTCAGCGCCTCCATCGTGTCAGCAGTAGCAACATCCATCCCATCGGCCTGGTCCTAAAGAAGCAATTGATCTTTTTCCATGAGGTAATAAGTCCAGGTATCATGGTATGTGTCACTCTGATTCTCAAAACATTTGAATATGTGCATTTAATTCCCTTTTGCTTCATGACGTGTGCTTGGACTTTATGCCTTTTGACTTTTCCATAGCTGGGGTGATGATAGAATGCCCTAACAAATTGGTTGCCTTAGGAGTGAGTTTCCACTGGTTGGGTTCATGAAAGGTCCTCGTCCATTCCCACCATACTTATCACTTTTCATCATCTTCCCTCTCATCTATCCCCTGCATTGGTTCGGGCATTGGGTTTGCCAAGTTAGCAAAGGGTTGTACCTTGCCTTGTGGGAAGAAGGGGCTAAAGGCCCAGACGGTAAAAATACTTGGCAAAAGCTAAAAGCCAAAAAATCAAACCATCAGATGCTTCGCCCAGGGATCCCTGAGAAAGCAATAAAAGGCTTCTCAATAAGAAAAAGGGGGGACCCATAAAAAAGATAAAACTCAAGACCTAGTTGGTGGATAGGGGGTCTCATCACGAGCCAGCCTATTAGGTCCATGGGCATGTAGCGGTATGACACTACTATTCATCTGGTCACCATGCCAGGGTAGTGGCTCTTGGTGGCATAGCCAAGAGAAAGGGGGTCTCATCGCGAGCCAGCTTTCTCATCTCCGTGAAATGCTTGTGGGTAACACTATCACCACTGGTCACCACGCCAGGGCAGTGTCCCCCAGCTATTCTCTTGAAAGAAAAAAGCAATAAGATAAAAAAGTAAAAAGGCATTGAGTGGGCTAGGAAACATTTGCATCCATGACAAGGTGCAGCTCACCCTCTTCAGAGGCACCCACGAGTAAGCCCTACATTTCCCTGTCATCACTGTACCCCTTGCCCAAACATCCCCATACCATCTCATGCACTTACATGACCTAGATTGGTCTTCACCTGGAAACATCCCACCTCTAAGGAGAATTAGCCCAATATGACGTCCTGAAACCCTCTCCAAATATGGCTTGTAGAATAGCATAACGTCTTTGAGCACTTGTCTGGGAAAGGGAGGTTTTATGCACATGTTTGGGTAACTTGATTATTAGATGTGATTGGCATTGCTATGATCCCTATGACATATGAGCCCATGGAGGGCGTACTTGTTGTTGCTGCAGGACCACGCCCGATGTATAGGTACATATGGGGAGATGATTAGCTCGGACCTCCATAGGGCTAAAATCCCACCAGAGGTATTCAGCTTGAGAATGGCTTTGGTTGGCACGTGTGGCAGTTCCTGAGGGGTTTTGAGCCCCAATGTTTCACCTGGAGGGCTAAAGTTCCAGCAAGAAGGCTAACAGCACCCTAGCAGGGGCAACGTCACCCTAAAAAGATAAAATTAGGGTTTTATTTGACAATTTTGTGTAAAATTGGATTTTCTCATGTAAACTCGCCATGTCGACCTTCTTTGACGTAATTTTATAATTAAAGGTCATTTTGATTGTACAAATAAGGGATTTGGCCCTTGTATTTTTTCATCATTCTTTCACTCACACAAGTGAGGTCTAAAATTCGGCCACTTTAAGGCTTATTGGATGAAGTTAAGTGGTGCACAACTCTTGGAGGAGGCTTATCTTGGTGTTTTTGTCATTTTCTTGGTGGAAAGTCTTCAACTAGGGTATTTGCTAGATTATTCTTGGTGAATGTAAGTGAATTTTTTCAATTCTTCTTTCTTTTGAATGGTTATAGTATCTTTACTTTACATTTTACTAATATTATGAAATTGCTAGCTTGAAACCCTAGGAGATTAAACACATGTTATTGCCCTTGTCTCAATAGCTTTTCACCTACTAGATTTTGTAAGAAAAATACCTATCCTTTGAAGCATGTGCTAGAGCCCTACCATTGTAGCACTCCAGCATCATTTGCTTCATCAAGTCTTTATTTACTTCAAGCTTAGGCTAAAGAAGAAAGAAAACCACTAGGGCCTAGGGTTACCTACTTCCTAGTAGCCGTTTTCCTCCTAGGGTTTGTTGATTGAGGCTTGGGTTACCAACACCTCAACCATCATCCTTGATTGAGGCTGCAAAAAAGTGACTCCATTAGCCCTAAAGACACTGATCTAGACCTTATACTTGATTGATTGATGAGCAAAACCCTTAAATCTTATACCTCAATCTATTTACTAACCTTTCCTAACCCTAGATTAGACTAATCTACTAACATTCTTGTTGCTGTTACAAAAGTAAGCTACAGCCACTTATTACAGCAGTAAAAGCTCTTAAAAGCAATTACTAAAGTTGATTTTTACATTGCCTCATTAGCTTCTGACAAGTGCTAGCATATTGCTATTGTTAGATTATCATTTTGGGTCATTTTGAAGCTTATTTAAGGCATTGATTGTGAAGCCATCATCATATATACATTGCTGTTATAGATTTCTGTCATCATATATACATTGTTGTTATAGATTTCTGTTTGCTTCATCTTATATCAACTTATTGCTTTCATTGACAAGTCGAAGGTTTTATGAAGCACTAACATCAATTGTACTTGCAAAAATAGTGTTTTCTTGTTGTCTTGTTCTGGGCAAGTACACTTAAGCGTATCATTGCTTCATTTTGTTAAACCTTCAGGACTTTCTGATCGGTGTGACTTGTGAGAGGGGATAACTTTTCTTGATACCTCAACATTTGCCTTCTCAAACCCCCAGGTCACCAGGGACGTCTCCCCTGGGCTTTCATCCCTAAATAGAAAGAGGTGTCTTATTAAGGTGACAGTGATAGGACAACCTCCTGTTACGCCAATTTTCCCTCCATTAGCCTTTCCCTTTTGGACAAGTACAAATTGCGCGATAACATGGTGAAAGGCTGATCTTCTATTGACTCTATAGCAAGGGATTGTTGGGTTTTTCCCTAGTTTGAGAAGAGTTTTCCAAGGATAACTTCTTGTGTCTTGTGCATGGTTATTCTTCTTGTGATCTTGGTTACTGCAGCTATTGTGTTGCTGCATTGTTTATGCTTCAAGTTCATGCTAAATTGAAAAGAAACTACATGTGCTTGAGCCTTCATTAAAAATTCAACACAAGGTAGGTGACCTGGTTTTTCTGAGGCTCCAACCATATCGGCAGTCTTCGCTGAAGAAGAGTGGCGCAAAGAAACTCCAACAACATTTCTAAGGGCCATACAGGGTGATCAGAAGAGTTGGAGAGGTAGCCTACGAGTTAGAGTTACCGGAGGGTAGCAGGATTCACAATGTATTCTATGTTTCCTACCTCAAGAAGGCTTTGGGCCAGCAGGTTGTCTCTTCCACAAATCTACCACCCTTGGACGAGGAAGGCCATTTGATCCTGGTTCCTGAGAAAATCTTGGCATTCAGGGAAAAGCGCTTGAGTAACAAGATGGTGAACGCGTACTTAATAAGATGGAAGGATCTACTAGAGGAGGATGCCACATGGGAGGGCGAGCAGATTCTACAACATCCGGGGTTGCAATTGCTTGAGAACAAGCAATCTCGGGGAGGGAGGACTGTCATATGCCCTCCCCTTTGAACCCATTGCTGGAGGTACGTATTGGCTTAGGGGGCTCCCCGTAGGCCATAGTCCCCAACGATAGGGGAGCCATGGAGACCCAAGGGGGCACCAAGGGGCAATGACTTGCCCTTGGGGGATAAATTGGGTTTAAAACAAGTAAGGCCGACCTTCCCTAAGGTACAATTCACCCACAAAAGGAGGGAAGCGAATTAAGGAGACAATATAAGAAGAGGAGAGGCTCATTTGGTGGAGGACAAATCGGATTCAGTGAAGCAGTCTGTCTTTGACTGGGAGGTGCTGCCTCAGTTCTACTGGTGGGTTGTTTAACCCCCCTTTTTGCTAAGTTTCGGTGGGTTTAGCTCACCGTAGCTCAGTGCACTTGATCCTGATCTCAGTCACTATCCGTGGTAGTCTATTGCTGAGGAAGGCTGTTGGGAAGCTGTTGGTAAGAGGCCGAATCCTGTCAAGGAACTACAGTAACCATTGAAAAGGTGCGCTGGACTGCTTACACAGGCCGAGGGTTCCTCCCATAGGTGGAAGCTGCCGCAGGAGACTGAAGGAGGGCCGAGCCCTGTTGCTGATTGGTAGTCTGTGCTTTGGAGGGCAGATCTGGTCCAGGGCAGCAGGACCGATCCACTATATGATCCAGGTTTACTGTAGGCTAGTCCTTTCTCTTGTTGATAGCTCTCAGAACTTGTAAATGGTCTAGGTAAATTGTTAAAGACAGCATTAAATTTCTGTAGTCCTGGTTTGATTGGACACCAGCCTCTTAAGAGGTTTTCTGCTGGGTGTTAGTGCAAATTGACACTGTTGTGGTACTATTTCCTGTTGGTCTTGGATATGGTTTTATTGCTGGTTTGATTGGATATTATCGTGGCAACTGTTTGGCACTATCACTGTCAGTTGTAATCACTGTTTACTACTATATTCGTTGTATACAAGTTCATTACCGGATGGATACTAGTCATCAGTGCTGCTTGAAGACTATTATTTGTTGGACTAAAAACCACTGGAAATTAGATGTTACTTGCTGATATTGCTGTTGGAAATCGGTACTGGTATAATTCTGATCTGGTTAAGTAGGGAAACTCTCTGCCTATTGTAAAACTACTGTACAATCACCGTGTTTGCCAGCTGTCCTAAGACCCTAGAAACCCTAGGGTTATTACACGCATCCAACACAAATTACTCAGACCCTAGAATGTCCCGTAGCACTCTAATTGCACATGTCTAAGGAAACATTTTGAAATATGCTAAACTGAGAAGTACTTTTAATATAGGTGTTGAAAGTTAGCATTAAGTTTCTCTCTTCAGAGTTGGACTAAAAGAATGAAAGAACACAAAAGAGCAGAAACCTAACCAGTGTCATTCCGTGAATGGATACATACCTCTGGCCAAGGCTCATATGCAAGTGAATCAGCATGTCCCAAACGTCGCCATAACTCTTCAGCTATATGTGGTGCAAAGGGAGAAAGAAGTAGAACAAATTCTTCTAGGACTGATCTTGGATGAGTTACCCACTGCAGATAGCAAGATAAAACATATATTGACATCAAAAAACAAAAGGTTGATTAGCCTATTTGCATAGTTCATGACCCTCGAATCTGAGCTTACACATTATAGTGATTTACAATTTGAATACTGTCCAGAAAAGCTCTGAAGCCTATTGAATAAACCTTATAAGCTGCATTGATGAACTCCATCATTGCTGAGATTGCAGTATTGTAACGCGTCCCTTCTATCTCCTCAGACACCTAAAAACTAACATAAATTATTTAGAAAAGAGCAAGTCAACATGCAGAATCCCTAATTTTCCAAATATAGCCTGAAAATGCATTCTGCAAAAGAAACTAAATGTAACTACATTTTCATGCAACCTCATTGCAAAATTAGCAATCACATTAAGAACCCTTACTAATAAAACAGCTAAACTGCCAATGAATATTTGGGAGTGGGGAAAGGGGACATGATGGGGGTATATATCAGAATCTGTTAGATTAAATTATCTTTTTCAAAAGGATGATTATGACAACTAATTCTCGTTGATATCAAGTCTAACAGGGAACTTAATAGTAGGATAAACAAAAATTCCAAAAAAACCTTTTGCGCAATAAAAATAAAGCTACTGGCGTCTGGAAATGTTTACGAGTTATTCTAAAAGATTTGTTGGTTTTGCATGATAAATTGGGCACGGTGAGGGCCTTGTTTCTTGAGCAAACAGGAGAATAGATGAAGCAGCTATATTGACAATCCTTTAGCAGATGATTCAACACGTTAACACATTACAAATGAAAGGGAGCATTAAATGCTCCATGCCACAAGATTTATCTGAATTTATTATTATAGGAACATAAAATTTGAGATGTTGCAAAGGGATCATGAGTAATATAATAAATGTGAGATGCAGTTGCTTTTTATACACAAGCGAAAAAATTTGTATTACTTGTCTATACAAAACAAGACAGCGGGACTGGATAGCTGTAATGATTATATATTACAATATTAATTATAATAATTATTATGATCTATGGTTGTGTCTTTTAATATGGATATGCTTTTTTGCATTATGCAAGAGTCTTTTTGAACCTTTTCAATCATTATTGTATCATCCATTTCTATTAAATATTTCTCTGTCGCTGTCCTTTGGATATTATATTCATGGACTTTTGTGATTAGGTTTTTGAATTAACCAAAAATTGCTTTGAATTTTTCAAAACACTTCCCAAACATCAAAGAAAGTGATGAATTTTTTTTAACTTTCGGATCAAATTTTTTCAAAGCAATCTTTTGAAAAGTTCAATTTGCAAAATGAAAACAAGTTCCTAGTTCAGTGAATTGATCGGTTTTGTAATGTATCCAATATACCCTCGTGCACTTTGAGGAGATGGGGTATTTCCAATGTTACACAAACTGTGGGTACCATCAGAATGGGGTGAAGAATCTGGTGTGGGTACCACACTCATCCCGAAATTAGGAATCGGGATTCAGAACCTAACCTTAACTTTTTTTAGAAATATATATTTAAAAGATTAAAAATTTAAATTTATAATGAAAATTTAAAAACAAAGAAGTGAAATTTCAAATTGAAATGAGTTATAACATTATGGATTTTCATTTGATTCATAACATCAATGATGAGATCAATCATCATAGTGATAAAATCATAAATCATATTATTTACATCATAACAATTAGATTATAGATTCTAGAATCAATGAATCATAACCTATAGAATTATAGATTCATACATCATCCATGTAATTTTTCGATTTGAAATCAAATTGAATTTCAAATTCCCTATGTAAACAAATTTCGAACAATGAAGATTTATCATTTATCATTTGAAACAATGAACCATTGAGATGATAAATGATAAATCCATCATATGAATAATGACTTAACTCAAAATTCAAATTTTAAATTTCAGATTTTCATTTTACCAAATCCATACTTTCTAGATTAGTCAACCGAGGCCCATATATTAGACTTGGAGGTCTACTTAGGAAATCAATCTTATATGTGAAGATTTTCCAGGTACTAACAAGCTGCCAACTAGGTCTGTCTTTGACCTCAAGTTGGCTCTAAGTTTCAACTGTCAAACAAGGGTTTGTTGTTGTTTTATAACAGAAAACTGTTCAGTAACTTCTTTGTTGTTCTGTTACGGTTACATAAGCCATTAAGGTGCTCTAGCATGCAGTTTTTGTCACAAGATGTTAGCACATGCATACCACAAGCTATGTGACACACCTAGAGATCTTTTAGAGCTGAAATAATGTTGTTCTAAACACTAGCATACATGAAAATGAACACAGGTATTTTTGGTCAACATGACCCTGGATAAAAACCCCCCGGGGAAAACCAGTTTGGAATCTGAGTGTATAAATGTGGAGAATAGAAGGTGGAATACAACAAGTACAATAAACAAATGAACCTGATACAATAGCAGCTTGAACCAAGCTAAAACACAAGTCCAAATGAAGAAGATGCGCCCTAGGATGGTGCGCCCTATTGATTTTTCAATAGGCAAGGTTTAAGCATGAAGTTCATTCCATTTTAGTATTTTACTTAAACCATAAACACTTTTCTTGCAGCAACCAAGATCACAAGAAGAAACACCATGCACAAGTACACAAGAAGTATCCTAGGAAACCCTTCTCAACAAGGGAAGAAAACCCAGCCAATCCTTTGCTATATTCTTCAAGAGAAAGACCTCCACCACCAAGAAAACCTAGCACACAAAAGGGTGCTCACAAACCCTAGAAGATGTACTTGCTGAAATTTCCAAACTCACACTTAAGATATGATTCCTCAATGGGGAATTTACCTTTACTTATATTAGACTGAACCTGTCAACAGAAGTGTCTATTGGCACAATAGGGTCGACCTCACTAACTCACAATATAATTAATATTTACCAGATTACTTATCTTTTATATTAATTATCTATTACATTAAGGTGGGGCTGACTTGTACCCTTTACATTACAATTAGGGTTACAGATAAGTCTGACTCTTGAACAATATAGCAAGGGATCTCATACAGCCACTAGTGCTCAACCACTAGGGGCACATCCATAGGGATGTCCATATCTCTATCTCACTGCGTCTCATAGGAGAACCACACTCACTAGTGCTCAGCCACTAGGATCACGTTCACCTGTGCTCATCCACAGGCACGTCCAACTCAGCAAATCTTCTTTCCCACTGCATTACACAGGAGAGTCATCTGATGTTCATCATCTCAACTCTTTGCTCAGAGGAGGCTAATATATCGTTTTCATCTTTGTCTCATAAGGATGCACCCAGCTCATGGGAATTCACATGTTCACCTGTGCTCAGCCACAGGCACGTCTAACTCAGCAGATCTTCTTTCTCACTGCGTTACATAGGAGAATCATCTAGAGTTCTTCTCAACTCTCTGTAAGGAGGAGGCCAGCACAACGTTCCAGTTCTGTCTTAGATAGGAACCACACACCCAACTCATGGGCTCTCTCTCAGGTCGACTCAATTAGTCTGTGTCCTGGAGGATGTCTCACACAGCTGTAATCATCAACACTCCCTCTCAGCTAGGGAGGCATTCTCCATCAGGCCAAGTCTCACACGGAAGTACTCGAACTTTGTCTTGGTTGTAGTCTTCAACACTCCCTCTCAACTAGAGAGGTATTCTTCACCAAGCCAGTTTGGTGAAGATGTCTGCAATCTGCTCATGTGTAGGAAGGTACAACACGTGTACTACTTTCCTCTGCATCATGTCTTTGAAAATGATATTTTATCTGAATGTATTTTCATCTATCATGAAACACAAGGTTCTCAAAGAGCTTCACACAGCTCTGGTTATAATCATAGAATCCATCTCATGATCAAGTAAATCTATTAGAAGTTTATGAAGCCACACTGCTTCGCACACTCAATGATATATATACTCTGCTTCTGTGGTACTTAAGGCCACGGAGCTTTGTTTCCTGAATAAACTCGATAATTCGGCCCTGCTACTAGAAGCCTCCAAATACTCTAAAACTGGATAGAATAGTAGATCGGGGCAAGACAAACCCCCTCCTGAAGTCTTAGGCTGAAAGATAAAGATATGCTCCTACAAATGTTGAAACCCCAAACTGAGTTGCGCCCTCCTGGATGACTGCAGAGACCCAATAATTCGACCTCACTGCTGGGAGCCTCCAAATGCAGAATACATGATTAATTTCTTTCCTTCCAAGGTTCAGATCCAAACCCCCCTGGATAAGTTGTGCCCTCCTGGATGGCTGAATAAACTCGATAATTAGGCCCCTGCTACTAGAAGCCTCCAAATGCTCTGAAACTAGATAGAATAGTAGATCAGGGCAAGACAAACCCCCTCCTGAAGTCTCAGGCTGAAAGATAAAGATATGCTCCTACAAATGTTGAAACCCCAAACTAAGTTGCGCCCTCCTAGATGACTACAGAAACCCAATAATTCGACCTCACTGTTGGGAGCCTCCAAATGCTACGAAACTTGTTGGGAATGTAGATCGGGGCAAGACAAACCCCCCGGTGAAGTCTCCAGCTAAATAGTGAAGATCTGCTCCTCCAAACTGATGAAACTCCTATCTGCAGTGCGCCCTCCTTCTCTCCAACTCTTGCCAAGCTCAAATAAATCAAATGGCAAGTAAACCTCTCTCCAAATATACTAGGAATAATGGTTGAGGCCCTACAGAGAAAACCCAGATGTCCAAAAGTCCAAAAGCCTCCTCTATCTCCTAGATCGAACTCTCCTTCCTTCAATGGTGCGCCCCCCTTGCTGGAAACCCCCCAGGTTGCGCATTGTTCCTTCCTTGAATGCTTGATGGTACCTATAGCTGTTGTAGAATGGTGTGGGTGGAGTATTGCATCCCCGAGACCAAGCTTGGATCAAGAGAGGTGGGACCTTTCAACACCGAGTTGATTTCTAAGGTTTGTAGTCTCAAAACCCTCAAAATTGTTTTGTGCTCAAGAGCCCAAATGCAAAATGTAATAATAATCCAAAATGAATGAGAAGTGTGCCCTTCCTTTCTTTTATACTCCAGATCTATTTCTATGTTGAGTTAGTTAACCCCTAGGGTTAACTTCTAGCTTTTCCCCACATGCTCTTTTCTTTTCTTTAGTTACCTTTTCTCCCAAAGTCAACTCAATAATATAATGTTGTGCTTAGGTAATGGATTTTGGTTGACTTTGTCCCCATGATGCATGAGACTATAGTCTAGTGGGGACAACTAGACTACTAAGTCTCTCCAAACATCTTCATCAAGAGGTGGGGGACATTACAGTCTCCTTACTAGAAATTGCTTGCCCACAAGCAATTCTAAGTGGAGAAATTACTTTCCCACTAGATGGCAAGTGCTAGGGAGGTGTCTCTTCATCAAGCAAGGCCAATTTCTTCTCTTAACGGCTAAAACCACTTTAATTAGGCCTGGGAGCCGACTTTTTAATTAGCAGTATATAATTAGGGTTTGACCAATCTACAAAAGGGGATTTGGTCATTTACAAAGCCTGAAATGATCAATCCACAAAAGGGGATTGATCTAATTAATAATAACTCCATAATAAGCAGAATACTCTTTGTAGTTACATTATTTCAACATAAACAACCCACTCAAAACCCTAGTAAAGATGAGTGAAATAAGAAATGGAAAGAGAGCAAATGGAGTGAGTGAGTGTTTTAATCTACAAAGGAACCCTAGCCATGCCTAAACCAATCTCTTGGAACCTTGTCCTAGTTCCCACAAGTAAAGAAAAGAGGCCAAATTCACCTTATCACATGAGCACTCATGGAGCGTTTTTAAATCTCTTGGGAGCATCCCTAGAGCATCCTACGAGCACTTAGGGAGCGCTTTGAGACCAATGCTCCCTGATAGGACAACGAGTGATTTTTTTTGCAAGGGAGTGTGCTCCCAAAAAATGCTCCCTCTGGGAGCGAAGCATTTAGGGGGTGGGAGGGAGACGTTCCCCCGCAACATAGCGCCCTACATTGGAGGAGGAGCATTTAGCATTCTAGAGGAGGGCGTTGGGCCATAGATAGCATTGGGTGGCTTGGATGTTTGCACGGAGTCTTGGAGTTGACTTGGGGATGCCTAGATGAGATGGTGTGCATGCAAGTGAAGTGCACCCAATGGAGCACATAGCTTAGGAGTAGTGTTGAGTCCTTGGAGGCTTGTAGGAAGAGCATTGGACACATCTCATGGAGCACCCTTGCATTGGAGCCTTGCTTGTGTACAACATCACCTTAGAGCTTCACATGTGTACCCTGGGAGTGTAGTTCTTCACATGTGTGAGCCTACTTGTGTTTGTAGTAAGTTGCTTGTAACATATATATTGTTGGCCTCCATTACTTCTTATATAGAGAGAGGAAGGAGAGAGTCCTTTGATCATCATCATTATATTATCTTTTTTGTACTTGTCTTCTTGGAGTAAGATGCTAGGGTTCATGAGGAAACCCTAGGAAAAGTTATGAAGTCTAGACAGGATGCCTTTGTTGGGGCTTATGAAGTCTAGAAAGGATGCCTTTGTTGGGGCTTGCTCAAGTGAGATGCTTGGGTTTGTTCTTGTAAGCTAGACGTTGGAGATGATGATCTCAATATCAACTTAGTATCACTTATTATCTTGTGTTAGAGATGTGCGGAGAAAAACACACTTCTCTCTCTCTCTCTCTCTCTCTCTCTCTCTCTCTCTGTGTGTGTGTGTGTGTGTGTGTGTGTGTGTGTTCTTCCTCTTTGTAGTTTCTCTCTCTTGTCATGGAGGCGCTAGGGTTTCTTGGAGTTTGTGGAGCATCTTCAATACTAGGTTTAGAGTTTTATCCCTTGGACACATTGGAGCTAGGGTTTTGTAATTAAACCCTAGATTGTACTTGTTGAGGAGTGGAGAAGAGAAGACATCTTGCCAAGGAGGACTTGCTAATGTGATTCTTGCTTGTTGGAGCTCCTCGGTGTTAGCAAGGATTTTATTGGTTTTCCCTAGCTAGGCTTTTGGAGAGCTAAATGATTGTACTAGCTATGGGATGAGGCTATGGTATGGACATGAGCTTCATCTTTTTACCGATATGTATGAAGTTTTCATCTGTCCAAAATTGTCTTATTGCAGATTTGATTTTCAACTATCTTTATCTTCATGTTTTGGTAATTTCTAGCACTAGTATGTCTTGCTGATTTGACATAAGTTAAGATTGAAATTCTTAAGTGATTTAATAGTGATCTTGAAGAAGATAGACAAGATTTACTGCTGTAATTCCTGCTGTTATAAAGTAAATGTCAGATCTGGTGTATGCATGATAAGATAGCCCTAGAGGGCTGAAACTCGATGACACACATTTGGTATATTTTCTCTTGGATTGCCTTGTTGCTTGGGGTAATTAAGAGATGAAATATTATCTGTTGTTCCTGCTGTTTTATCGTATTTCATAACAACCCTAAGGCTGAAAATTCATAGGGTTCAGATTCAAGAAACCTCTAGGAAAGAGGTGAAATTTCTGAGGTTGCATTAAAGCTCGAGCCTTGGAAATTTCTACAACTTCAAGCAAAGGCAGCCCCTTTTAATTTTGTAAAAGGGGGATGTTAACCTTTTCTGTTAAATTAATTGCTAAAATGTGCTTGACCGTCACTTCCCAATGATTAGTTACAATAGATCTAGAAATGTCATCATCTTTATAGAGGCCACGGCTATGGATTTTTCACTTCTATAACTAAATAAATCATCCCCACAAGTAAAGATATGAAAAATGTAGCTATAGTAAAGGCAATTAGTATAGTCAGCATGGGATAAATTTGAATTTCAGAATATTTGAAATAACTCATCGAGGAGGCTAACCTTTTGGATACATTGGTGGAGATTTCGAAGTTGTTCATGGCTTGGTTCAACATCTGTTGTAATTGTGCCTTCTCTATAAGACCCATCTGATAAGGGATAACCAACTATCAATCTCCAAGTCCTGCCTAGGAAGCGATGCACTCCTTCAACGCCATTAGTACTCCATACTTTTGTATCCCTGGAAATTTGAAACAAAGCAAATGAACAGCGTAACCATCTTTTACTAGGATGCCCTTTCTAGTCTCTACAGAAGGTTTCAAGAGATTAAAACAGCATATAATAATTTGTAGAATAAATAAAGATAAGATAAGATAATTTTATTTGTGTCCATAAGTGACCACAGAATATGTCAATGGGACAAGAGAGGACAATCGATGGCCTCAAGCCCGTAGGAGTGTCTAGAACACTCCTAGATGCTAAAATGTTATCCAAGTAAAAGAGATAGCGATGATACTAAAAGAAGGAAGGAAAAGAGCATGAGCTAGGCAAAGCATGACTGAAAACCCTAAGAAGCTCGAGGCCCTAGCAAAAGTGAATAGAGTATTTTCTTTGCAGCAAACTAAAACCTCAAATTACCTTAGAGGGCCCATAAACATTTCATATAATCGAAGGGAATCAGCTCCATAATCATTGACAATATCATCTGGATTTATCACATTGCCTCGACTCTTGCTCATTTTGTGTGCTCTGGCATTGAGACGAACACTTGGGTCATTTTTCAACACATACGCTTCCCCAGATTTCAAGACCTGTGAACAATTAAAAAGACAAATCATGAAGTATAACAATAGATCTCCAAATGTCCTTCTAGAATACATTTATGACTGAAAGTAGCTGGTAAATAAAACATAAATTAGAAAAGTCACAATTTTCCTCTAGATAAAATCATTAATGCCACTTACATTACTCTCTGGTACTTTCTCTTGTCGGTACTCACTTCCATAGTCAACCAAGTCAGCAGATACCAAATCCCCTTCCTTGTTTATAAATGCTGTGTACTCAACCTGTCACTTGTAATAATTAAGATTAAAACTTTATGATAAATTAATATCAAAATATGTAATTCAAAATGTTTCAAGTTTCAACACATACCTCTCCAAGAATCATCCCTTGATTAATAAGACATTTAAATGGCTCTCTAGTAGAAACTACACCTATGTCATAGAGAACCTGCAAAGAGGACATGCAGGAAGATGAATATGGAATGGCCCAATATGAAATTTAATATCATAGATTTGCAAGGCATCGAAGACACCAGATAAATGGCATCTTGGTCATAATAAGCAAATCTTGACAATTTGTAATCAATAATCTAGAGATTGTAAATTTCACAAACAGTGAATCAAGTTAAGTATCCTCTCTCTCTCTCTCTCTCTCTCTCTGTACAAGGCATAGAAGACATCAGATAAATGGCATCTCAGTCATATTAAGCAAATCTGGACAATTTGTAATCAATAATCTAACGATTGTAAACTTCACAAACAGTGAATCAAGTTAAATATCCTCTCTCTCTCTCTGTATGCGTGTGTGTGTGTAGAATGTGGAATATAGAAACTCACCAAGGCTTTGCAGCCTTTTATAGTGAACTTTTTTATTGAGACAATTTAAAGTGTAGTTTGAGAAGCTAACGAAAACAATAAAAAAAATGCAAATCGATCACATGGAAAATTTTCAATGCCAAACACATTCAATCTTCAAGAAGCTTTTGAAAGTAAAACTGTCCAACCAACCACAAATAAAAACATCAACATAACAAAGAAATGTGATGATCACTAAAATAGGTAGCAAAAGATTTGAGAATTTATTCCGGATGTTGCCCATAAATAAAAACATCAACATA
>ML841833.1:49739-64844 GCA_009831015.1 Picea engelmannii
TCTTGCTCCATGAGGTAATTGGTCCAGGTATCATGGTATGTGTCATATTTGATCATTATAACCTTTAGATATATGCATCAAATTCCTTTTATTTCTGACGACTGCTTGGATCTTACATTAACCCACTTGACCATGGTTGGGGACATTGACAGGGTATCCTAGCAAGCTTGTACCCATAGGTTTTGGTTTCCCACCGGGGGGAATTTTGAAGGGCCATCGTCCGCTCCCATCATCTCATCACTTTTACATCTTATCTCCCACTCATCTGCCCCACTCCCCTAGTCCGAGCATTAGGATGATCTGTTTGTGGGGTTACACCTTATCTCGTGGGAAGAAGGGGCTAAAGGCCCAGAAGGTAAAAGCAGCTGGTAAAAGATAAAAGCCAAAAATGAAACCTAGAGATGCCTCGCCCAGGGATCCCCGAGAAGGCAATAAAAAGCCTCTCAGCAAGAAATAAGAGGGACCCAAAGAAAACAACAAAACAAGACCTAGCCAAGAGGATAGGGGGTCTCATCACGAGCCAGCCTATTATGTTCATGGGTACCTAGCAGTATGACATTGCCATTATCTGGTCACCACTCCAGGGCAGGGACCTTTGGTTGCATGGCCAAAGGAAAGGGGGTCTCAACACGAGCCAGCCTTATCATCTCTGTAAAGTGCTTGTGGGTAACACTGTCAGTTCTGGTCACCACACCAAGGCAGTGTCCTCTAGTTAGACCTTGAAATAAAAAGGAAAAATCAATAAAGAAAGAAAGAATAAAGGCAATAAAGGGCTTGGAAAGAATTGCATCCATGACACGTACAACTCGCCTTCTACAAAGGCACCCACAGGTAATATCGTACACCCCTCTCTTTCCCTCTACCCATATGTCTGGACATCCCTTGACCACATCACCTCGTTTTACATGGCTTGGATGATACCCTCTAGGGACTTTCCTTTTCTTATGGATGCTGGCCCAATAGGGTATTCTGTCTTTTTCTTCGACTTTGTATCATAGGTCATTGTAAATATCTTTGAGCTATTGAATGATATATCAGGGTTTTTATGCATGTATTTGATAAAATTAATGATGAAATGTGATTGACATTGCTATGATCCCCGTGACTGATGAGCCCATGGAGGGCGAAGTTTTTGATGTGTAGGACCATGCCCGACGGACAGGTACTAGTTGGACCGGTACACATGGGGAGATGATTAGCTTGGACCTCCATGGGGCTGAAGAGCCCATCAGATGGTTGTTGAGACCCTATCAAGTTCAAAGACAGGACAGTGATTGGATGAGCCTTTGCACATGAGAAGAAGAAGGACGTTTCACCCAGGACACTTTGGCTAAGCCCAGCCCAGGGGGGTTGACCCACTTCAGATGGAACGTTTTCCTGTTGATGACCAGGACGTCACCCAGGAGGTCTTGACGTCTCCTTGAGCGTGTGGCAGTTTGACAGGACGGCTGGCACATGTGGCAGCTTGGAGGAGCCCGGAAAGGGCTAACGTTTGACTTCTGGATGTTGGACTAGCCCCAAAAGGGCCTAACGTCTCCCTCAAAAGAGCTTGACGTCTCACTTTTTGATCATTTAAGCCTTTTGCTTAGCGTTAATGTAAAAACAGTATGATTTTGGTTATTAGCCTTGTCGGTTATTTTTGATGACCTAATTTTAATTATGGGTCATGAGATACTATATATTGAGGATGTTTTTCCCTCATTTGAACAGAACAACACAACTTACACTTGTGAGGCCTGATTTTTGCGGCCTACTTGGGTATTTGGTCTTTTAAAGTGAGGCGCACTTGTTGATGGAAGGATTTTCTTGCATATTTGGCATTTCTCTTGAGGAAGGTTTACAACTAGGTTTTGCACATGCTTTTCTTCATGATATGTAAGTGTTTTTCCTGCAAAACTTCTTGATTGAATGGTTGTAGGTTAGTATTCTTGCATTTACTTATAAATTTGTTGATTTTAAAACCCTACGTGACAAGCACACAAGTATGTCCTTGTCTCATGTCCCCTTAGAGAGAAATTTTCAGCCATTGAAGAAGGAAGAAAGATCCTATCCTTTGCTACACTCCTCTCACTTCTTCCCTTAAGCTAGCTTTGATTTTTAAAGGTTAAAAGGAGGGTGACGTCCCAGGCCTAGGTTATCTACACCTAGGGACGTCCATCTTCTAGGGTTTTAGTGGTAGAGCCTTGCCATTGCAACACTCTCCCTCACCTAATCCTCTTGTTTTCGCTCTTCTAAATTGCCGTTTTGCCAAGTTTGACCTAAGGAAGGAGGAAAGAGTACGAGGCCTTGCTTAAGCAACACTGGAGTGAGCCTCTTTCCCCTAGGTTTTTGATTCTAGAGCCCTGCCATTGCAGCACTCATAGAACCCTTCCCTCTTGTCCTTAGCCTTCATCCCTTCAATTTTGCGTCCTCTCCTTATTAGACTCCATCCACCCTTAGGCACTGATCTTAGACACACAACGTTGAAGTGATAGTGTTCAAACCAACTCTCAAAACTTTAAATTTTGAAACCCTAATTAACTAGCTAACCCTAACTAGGCTGACGTCACAGTTGGTTATTCCATCTTGACACAGCAAATTTTGATAATAAGCAATAAGATGATGATTGAAAGCATTTATTGAGTAAAAGATTGATTGGATACATTGTTGATTACATCATCTCAATAGTTATTGATGAATTGATACTTTTACATTGCTATATTGATAAAACGTTGATCTCATTAATATCTGTTGTTTCATTGCTTATATATTAATGTCAGATAGTTGCATGAAGTACTAACCCACTGATATATAGCCTGCATACATATTATCTTGTTATTGTCTTGTTCCGGGCAGGTGTTTTCTTTTGGGCATACACTTCTTTATTGGCTGATTAGCCAGATTATCTGACCATTGGTGGTAACCTGTGAGGAGGAAACTTTGCCTTGATCTTTACACTTTGGCCTCTTCAAAACCCCAGGTTGCCGAGGACGTCTCCCCTGGGTTAACCTCCCTAAATAGAAAGAACCTCCCCATTGAGGTGACATTGGGTGGGGAAGGTTCCTGTTACGCCAGTTTGGCCTCAATCCTCTAGCCTTTTGACCTAGCTACAAACTGTGCGATAACATTTTGGCGTCGTTGCCAGGGAACACTGAGTCAATCTTCCTCAACGACAAACCTTTTTCGGTAAGCCTTGCCTCAAAGACCTTTCTCTTACAAGCCCTCGTCTTGATTAGCCCTGATGTCTTGCGGGATTACATAATATTCTCGTTTGCATCCGAGGATACTATTGCAGGCGTCTTGATGCAAAAAGACGTTGATGACTATGAACACCCCGTGGCCTTTATGAGAAAATTCCTAAGAGACTCAGAGATAAACTACTCCATCACAGAGAAACAAGCCTATGCCTTGGTCAAGTCCCTCAAACACTTCAGGAATTATGTCGGTTACAATAAAATCAAGGCTTATGTCCCGTATCCAGCTTTGAAGGATGTCTTATCGCAGCAAGATTGCATGGGTACTCGAGGAAAATGGGTTTCCAAAATCCAGGAGTATGACTTAGAAATAAAACCCACCAAAATAATAAAGAGACAAGGTTTAGCCCAGATGCTAACCGAGAGCAACCAAGAAGCCATACAGATGGGTGAGAGTAAGCAAGTAAACGTAATGATCGGCGAATTAGAACATGACGAGTGGTATTCCGATATCGTTCACTATCTAAAGAATTTGTCTTGTCCTGATCACTTCGTAGATTACAAAAGAAGGACTCTGAGGTTGAGAGCTATGAAATACTGTCTGACTGAAGATGGACTTGGATGGAGAAATCCTGATGGTGTTATACTTCGATGTGTGAACAAAGAAGAGGCAAAGAAGATACTAGAAGAATTGCACTCTGGGTATTGTGGTGGACATTTTGCGGCTCGTACTACCGCCCATAAGATTCTGAGGGTCGGCTATTATTGGCCAACGCTTTTTTCAGACACTCACCAGCGCATCGGATCTTGCCAACCTTGCCAGTACTTCTCCGGCAAGCCAAAACTCCCAGCACAACCTTTCAAACCAGTAGTAGTAGAGGCACCCTTTCAGCAATGGGGTTTCGATTTTGTTGGTGAGTTCAAGGACAATTCAAGTAATGGCTACCAGTGGATCCTAACAGCTACAGACTATTTCACTAGATGGGTCGAATCTATTCCTACCAAAAAGGCCACCGAGGAAGTAGTCATGAACTTTTTGGAAGACCGAATCATAACTAGGTTCGGTGCCCCTTCCAAGATCACAACAGATAATGCCAAAGCTTTCAGCTCTTATGCCCTAGTAAAATTTTGTTTCAGATATGGCATTACCCTATCCCATTCCTCCAACTACTACCCACAAGGAAATGGATTAGTAGAATCGACCAATAAGAACCTCATGAATATTTTGAAGAAGGTTGTTGGAGAGAATAAAAGGTCATGGGATAGCAAAATAAAATATGCAGTATGGGCAGACCAAATAACGACAAAAACTTCCACAGGAAAAACTCCTTTTGAGCTGGTATATGGACTTGAAGCAAAGCTTCCTATGAACCTCCAAATCCCTATCCTTCGTTTTGCTCAACAATACACCACAGATGCAGAAGCAATCCAAGGAAGGATCAATGAGTGGATAGAGCTAGATGAGACGAGGAGAAGTGCCTTGAGTCAAATGACGAGAAATCAAGAAAAGATAAAGAACACCTTTGATCATAAAGCCAAGGAAAGAAACTTCGCCAAAGGAGATCTCGTACTACAATGGGATAAGAGAAAGGAAAAACCTGGTATGCACAAAAAATTCAACAGTCTATGGGGAGGCCCTTATAGAATCATGAGTTGTACAGGTACGAATTCTTTCAACTTAGAGACCATGGAAGGAGAAATCCTGAAGCTACCAGTAAATGCTTTAAATATCAAGCGTTACTACCCTACAGAAACTTGACTCCACAGGTAAGTACAGGTAAGTACACATTTTTCGTGTATGATATCATTTGCATTTCATGTTAGTTTTCTTTCACACTTGCACATTGATTGTTTTATTTCAGTTTATATATATGTCTATATATGCGGGTGGCAATACCACCCCATCTTTATTACCGATGCCCCTATCGACTTGAGCAGGTCTGCAGGTTATGCCAAAGATGTTGAGGTTCTCATGCGCACTACGGTGAGCACATGTCCCCGAGTTGGAGCCAGATGTTATCCCCGATTTCTAGGGATAAATAGGAGATCATGTCTCGAGGCCCACAAGTCCTAGACATGGAGTACCGAGAGCAGGATTGACCTGAGCATGGCCCTGGAGGGCCCATCTTTCTTCTCTTTCATCAGACTTGTCTTGTCAGCAGTAGCAGCATCCATCACCATCGGCTTGGTCTTGTATCAGAGAAGGCTCTTGCTCCATGAGATAATTGGTCCAACTATCATGGTATGTGTCACTTTTGATCATTATAACCTTTAGATATATGCATCTTACTCCTTTTATTTCTAACAACTGCTTGGATCTTACATTGACCCACTTGAACATTGTTGAGGAGAATTGCGGGGTGTCCCAGCAAGCCAGTACCCATAGGCTTTGGTTTGCCACCGGGGGATTTCTGAAGAGCCATCGTCCGCTCCCATCATATCATCACTTTTTCATCTTGTCTCCGGCTCATCTGTCCCATTCCCCTAGTCTGGGCATAAGGATGATCTGTTTGTAGGGTTGCACCTTATCTCGTCGGAAGAAGGGGCTAAAGGCCCAGAAGGTAAAAGCAGCTGGTAAAAGATAAAAGCCATAAAAATAAAACCTAGAGATGCCTCGCCCAGGGATCCCCGAGAAGGCAATAAAAAGCCTCTCAGCAAGAAACAAGAGGGACCCTAAGAAAAATAACTAAACAAGACCTAGCCAAGGGCATAGGGGGTCTCATCACGAGCCAGCCTATTATGTTCATGGGTACCTAACAGCATGACATTGCCACTATCTGGTTACCATGCCAGGGCAGTGACCTTTGGTTGCATGGCCAAGGGAAAGGGGGTCTCATCACGAGCCAGACTTATCATCTCCATGAAAGTGTTTGTGGGTAACACTGTCAGCTCTGGACACCACTCCAAGGCAGTGTCCTCTAGTTAGTCCTTGAAATAAAAAAGAAAAAGAAAAGAAAGAATAAAGGCAATAAAGGGCTTGGAAAAAATTGCATCCATGACGGGTACAGCTCGCCTTCTACAAAGGCACCCACAGGTAATATCATGCATCCCTGTCTTTCACTCTACCCGTATGTCTGGACATCCCTTATCCACATCACCTCATTCTACATGGTTTGGATCATACCCCTTGGCGACTTTCCTTTCCTTATGAATACTAGCCCAATAGGGTGTCTTGTCTTTTTCTTCAGCCTTGTATTTTAGATCTTTGTAATATCTTTGAGCTACTGGATGATATATCAGCGTTTTTATGCATATGTCTGATAATATTAATGATGAGATGTGATTAACATTTCTATGATCCCTGTGACTAATGAGCCCATGGAGGGCGAAGTTTTTGATGTGCAGGACCATGCCCGACGGACAAGTACCACGTGGACCGGTACACATGGGGAGATGTTTAGTTAGAACCTCCATGGGGCTGAAGAGCCCATCAGATCATTCCTGAGACCCCATCAGGGGCAGAGACAGAACAGTGCTTGATTGAGCTTTTGCACCTGAAAAGAAGAAGGACGTTATATCAGGGGCACTTTGGTTGGGCCAGACCTAGGGGGATTGATCCACTTCCAGTGGAACGTTGGCCCCAGATGACCCAGGACGTCACCAGGAGGCTTGTGACGTCATCAAGAGCGTATGGCAGATGGACAGGGTTGTTGGCACATGTGGCAGCTTGGCAGAGCCCAATAAGGGCTAACGTCTGGCTTCTGGATGCTGCACTGGCCCCAAAAGGGCCTAACGTCTCCCTCAAGAGGGCTTGACGTCTCATCTTTTGCTCATTTAGCGTTTTAAAATAACATTTAATGTAAAAACAGTATGATTTCTGTTTAAAGCCTTGTCGGCTAATTTTATGACCTAAAATTTAATTAGAGGTCATGATACAGTATATATTGAGGAGTTTTATCCTCATTTTGACAATAACACACAACTCACTCTCCTGTGAGGTCTGATTTTTGCGCCCTAGTTGGGGTATTTCATCTTTTAAGTGAGGCACACTTGTTGAAGGAAGGATTTTCTTGGCATTTTTGGCATTTCTCTTGAAGGAAGGTTTACAACTAGGGTTTGCATTGCTATTTCTTCATGATATGTAAGTGTTTTTCTGCAAAACTTCTTAATTGAATGGTTGTAGGCTTGTACTCTTCCATTTATTTATAAACTTTGTTGATTTAAAACCCTAGGTGACAAGCACACAAGTAGGTCCTTGTTTCATGTCCCCTAAAAGAGAAATATTCAACCATTGAAGAAGGAAAGAAGAGCCTATCCTTTGCTACACTCTTTTCACTTCTTCCCTTGTGCTAGCTGTGCTTTTAAAAGTCAAGGAGGAGACGCCCTAGGCCTAGGTTATCTACACCTAGGGGCGTCCTGCTTCTAGGGTTGGGTGATAGGGCCTTGCCATTGCAACACTCTCCCTCATCCTACTCTCTTGTTTTGACTTATCCTTTATGCTAACCGTTTTGCCAAGTTTGACCTAAGGAAGGACGAAACAGCACGAGGCCTTGCTTAAGCAACATCGGAGTGAGCCTCTTTCCCCTAGGGTTTTGATTCTAGGGCCCTGCCATTGCAACACCTTAGAACCTTTCCCTCTCGTCCTTAGCCTTTTATCCCTTCAACTTTGCATCCTCTCTTTAATGGACTCCATTTACCCCTAGGCATTGATCTTAGATCCACAACGTTGAAGTGATTGTGCTCAAATAACTCTTAAAACCTTTGCAAATTTGAAACCCTAACTAACTAACTAACCCTAATTATGCTGACATCACACTTGGTTGTTCCATCTTGACACAGCACTCTCTGTGATAAGCAATTAGATGATGGTTTAAAGAGCATTGATTGAATACATTGTTGGCTACATCATCTCAATATTTATTGATGAATTGATATTATTCCATTGCTATATTAATTGACATTGATCTCATTGATATCTATTGTTTTAATTGCTTATATATTGATGTCAGATAGTTATATGAAGTACTAACCCAGTGAGTTATAGCCTGCATATATTGTTTTTCTATTGTCTTGTTCCGGGTAGGTGTTTTCATTTGAGGCTACACTTCATTATTGGTTGTTTAGTCGGACTATCTGACCTAGGTGGTAACCTATGAGGAGGGACTTCTACTTTAAGCTTCATACCTTTGCCTCTTCAAACCCCCAGGTTACCGGGGACGTCTCCCCTGGGCTAACCTCCCTGAATGGAAAGAACCTCCCCATTGTGGTGACATTGGGTGGGGTAGGTTCCTGTTACGCCAGCTTGGCCTCTACCTTCTAGTCATTTGACCTAGCTACAAACTGTGCGATAACAGGGGGCATGGAAAAACATTTCGCCAGGCCCCCATCCCCCCCCCCAAATCCTGAGGGTGTGTGAAGCGAGGGGGGTGGGCCTTCAACCTTGCGGGACACATCCTTGTGGAACACTGAATTAAATCCATAGCGTTGTACTTCCCGCTAATATTGAGGACTAGATTTCTATTGAATTTATGGGAATTAAATAAGACGTATAATACCTAATGCTCGTATTTTATCTGTCATCTTGTTGGAATGTTGCACATAATTCTCTAATGATGTGCACTAATGATTGAAAAAAAAAATTATATCCTTGATCAACCATTAGTAGCAAAAGTCAATTGCAGATGCTAATTTAGATTAGAGATAGTATGCAAGTGGGATTTGATTGTTCAAAAAGTTCAACCTCCTCTTGTATTGTGTAGTGTTACCCCCCCATGCCTAGGGGTAACTAGAGGAGATATGTCTCATGGCCCACAATGAAGAAAGTGATCTCGACGATGATGACAATCAGCATGTCCACTCATGGTAGCCCAGCAACCCCTCTCAAATGCCTCTTTCACTATTGATCAGCAAAGCTTGTCACATCCAATCAGCACAATCTTTGGGAGATGTTGGCCCAACGTCATCATGAGGTACATTAGCCCTTTTTTCATATGAAGTGTTGTGCTTATTATACTAGGCATGTGAATGAGGATCATTGGTTGAAGTTGGATAATGAATCATAAGCTCAAGAAGTTATGTTTGTTGCCTTGTTTCACCTTGGTGGCCATCATTTGCACTCTAGTCTCATGTTTTCACCCCCAAGGAAAAGGGGTATTACTGGGGGGTTCTAACAAGGGTAACTTTCCATTTCTCCGTCATACATCACAGTTACCATACTGGAGCCTATCATAGTGTACTAAACTTTGGTAATGGGTCATGTTTCATTCTCTCATGAGAAGAAGGGCTAGAATGTCGAGGTTGATGTAGCTGCTAGTAAGAAATGATAAAAAAAATGTTATGAAAGAAAGAAAGAAATGGGATAGCAAGGACATTTAAAAGCCACAATCCATACTTGAGCTCTACACTTTTTGTGTTCACCCATGTCCTAAAGCAATGAATGCTAATGCTTGAAAATCAATAAAGGCGACTTGCAAATCCATAAAAGGAAAAGATAAAAAGTAGATTAAGGGGTTTGGAAAGGCGTAGCGCCTAGAAAGGGGTAACTCAAGAGCAAGTGCACCCTCTACAAAGGAACTCATAGAAATGGACCAAATGATTCCATAAGCCATGAAGTAATCCCAACATGTTTCACTATCATACTTACTCTTGAAGAGTTCTTTTCTTTCATGCTTTCCTCGAGACGTATCCCTCTACTTGGGTCTTTTCTTTCTTGCTTTGGTTGGCACACCTAATAGGGTCTAACGATGGTCCTCTCATACTTAAACTTTCCAACTTACATAATGTCCTAACCTAATGTGAAGTTTGAAGCGGATACTTGATGTGAATTGTTGATGTGGCTTCTATGTTAAGTAACGGCTTACTTTATATGATCTAAGGACTCTTGTACCTTGTGAACATCGGTCTTACTTTATTCCATAACTTTGATTGATTTGGATGCACTTGACATGGTTCTTTGTAGGACGTCCCCTGCTTTCACCCAGGACATTGTGCATTTATTTGTTGGATATGGCACGTGTGATGCAAAGGGTTGAGTCATTTGATGGCTTGACATACTCAGACACAGGCTCTAACATCTTTTTGACCCTAGACGATGGACAAATGGGCTTGCATTTGATAGATATGGTCATGATGGAACACATGTGGGAAAAAAACCCACACTTTGGACAACGCACCCACACCTACTCAGCCACTTGATGGAGGATGTTGCACTTTGCTTGGCTTGGACACTACTCAGAGAGGTTGTGCATAATCATTCCAACTCAGACGATGGCTCTCACACTCTGACATTGGGCTCTTGGATGATGACATCATGTGATAGGGTTTGGTTGAGATGATGGGGTTTGCTTGCCACTTGCACACCATATGATGATTTGATATGTGACATGGCACTCTTCCACCTTGCTTGCACCTTGGACGATGACATATATCCTTGGGAGGCCCTCCTTCACCCTTTGGAGGCTTGACGTCACCACATGTGTGACCTTATGATGGTTTATTTGCATGATTTATCATTTGTAGAGGTGATTTGAGGGGTCAGCCCCACTTGTAGCATGGATTATTATTGTTTTACGCCTTTATGTGGACAAATAGCGAGAGGGATACCTTATATAAATCGCAAACTTGTAGCTCAAACTTATTTTTCATCGTCACAACTCCTCACACTTGTGGGGATCTCTCCTTAAAAGTTCGCTATACCTCTCTTGTTCTCTTGGAGTCTCTTGTGCACACTACTTGGAGTGATTTTGGATGGATCTTTCTCTTGTTGATGGTGATCTCTTCATGAACTAAGGTTTCCTCATGCTAATGCACCTTGCTAGTAAGCGTTTACTTTGATTGTATGTGGTATTTTCTTGGTAAATCTTGGTAAGTTTCTCTATTAGAGTGGTAATTTTGCATATTATCTTCAAATTCCTGAAATCTTGAAACCCTAAGGAAGGATTAAGAATGGTTATCCCCTTGCCTTGTTGTTTTCACCTTTTTTTGTTGAAGCATTTAAGATTTGCCTGAAGGGTTAGGAGTGGCTATCCCCTTAAGGTTTATCTTAGCTAGGGCTTGGCTTTAGGGGTTAGGAGTGGCTATCCTCCTAGGTTCAAGATATAGTTCAATTCATCTTCTTCGCTAGACACATTAGAGAAAGTGGGACGACACCTACGGTTTATGAGCGGATAAACTTTAGTGGCCTCTTCCTTTGAGATTTGACCTAGTACTATGAGTGGATTGCTCTAGGGTTTAAATCTTCACCTTCTCTCTTGGTTGGCCTCTTTGAATGCATTATCTTGACTCCATTTTCCCTAAGAAAGTAGACGGTGTTATCCCCAATTTCTAGGGATAACTAAGGAGATGATGTCTCGAGGCCCTCAGGTTGCAGACATGGAGTACAGAGACACAGTTTACTCACAGCACAGACAGAGACCCGCTTCAACACCACACATCCTGGATTCATGACGATGGCATCAACCACATCTGCTTGCTTCTGGAAGACGATAGGTCTTACTCCATGAGGTACAAGTCAGGTATTGTGGTAAGTGTCACTTTAATATTTCAGGCATTTGAGTATGTTGCATTTAAAGTTTCTTTCGATTATAGAACGTTTGCTTGGAAGTTATGCCTGTTATCGCACAGTTTGTAGCTAGGAAGAAAGGCTATAAAGTAGAAGGCCAAAGTGGCGTAACAAGAACCTATCCCACCCAATGTCACCACGATGGGGAGGATCTTTCTCCTTTGGGAGGTGAGGCCCAAGGGAGACGTCGTCGGTGATCCTGGGGTTTTGAAGAGGCTAAAGGATAATCAGATAATGACAAGTTCCCCCCCTTCACAAATCAACACCAGAACAGTTAGTCCCAGCTAAACAGTCAATAATAAAGTGAAACCCAAAGAAATGTACCTGCCTGGAACAAGAAAATAGCAAACTGGCACGTGCAAGCTATTTCAATAGGTTAGTACTTCATATCAATCAAGAACTATCTGATGAACATATAAGCAATTTCAATATAAATATTGACGGAGTCAATGTTTATCAATAGTAGTAAAAAATCATATCACTTCATCAATAATTATTAGGATGATGTGGTATTCAATATAATAAACCAACACTTTACTCAATTCATGCCTAAAACCACATTCAATTGCTCACAAGATGAAACGTTGCTACAATAAAGATGAAATATCCAATAATGACCTCAGCAACTTAGGGTTAGTAGGGTTAGCTAGAGTTAGGGTTTCAATTCAAAAGCTTTGAGAGTGTTTAGATCAAGTTCTACTTCAACATTTGAGGACTCAAATTAGTGCCTTGGGGTTTAATGGAGTCATAAGTGAGAGACGCAAGAGTTGAAGGGGGTGAGATTTTAAAGGACTAGAGGGATAAGTTTTGAAGTGTTGCTAAAGCAGGGCTTCAAAATCATAATCCTAGGGGAGAGAGGCTCACTCCGACATTGCTAAAGCAAGGCCTCATGCTCTCTCCTCCTTCCCAGCAAACAGCTAGCTCAAATGAAATACAAAGTCAAGACAAGAGGGCTTAAAGAGGAAGAGCGTTGCTAAGGCAAGGCTCTTTCATCAAACCCTAAAAGAAAACAGCCCTAGGTGTAGATGACCTAGGCCAAGGACGTCCTCTTCCTCTTGAAGTCAAAATGGTATGGCTAGCTAAAGGGAGGAAGAAAAAGGAGTGTAGCTATGGCTAGGCTCTCTTCTTCTTCTTCAATGGCTAAAAGCTTTTCTATCAGGGGACATGAGACAAGGACCTACTTGTGTGCTTGTCACCTAGTGTTTTGATTCAGCAAATTATAAATACATGCAAGAAAATAAGACTACAACCATTCATTTAAGAAGTTTTGCAGAAAAAATACTTACAATTCATCAAAATAACCATACAAACCTTAGTTGTAACACCTTCCTTCAAGAAAAACACCATAGAATGCCAAAAATCTCTTCCTTCAACAAGTGCGCCTTCCTTAAATCAGCCAATAACCCAAATAGGGCGCAAAAAATCAGACCTCACTAATGAGTGAGTAAGTTCTGATGATAAAATGAGGATCAAAAATCCTCAATATATACTGTATCAATGACCTAATTTTACTTTTTAGGTCATAAAAAGGCCGTCAAGGCCATAATGTCAAAATCATACTGTTTTTACATTAAATGCTAAGTAAAAACCCTAATTAAGCAGAAAAGAGAGTAAAGGCCCCTTTAAGGGAAGCGCCAGCCCTTTCTAGCAAAAATGAGACATCCAGGAGCAAAATGTTAGCCCCCCAGGGGCCTCTCCAACATGCCACACGTGCCACTGCTGCCCAGTCTGCCTCCAAAAGCGTCCATGAAGCTGGATGACGTCATGGTGAAGATGGGGACGTCCTAAGCCTTCCAAGGCTAGCGTTCCACTGAAAAGGGGTCATTCCCCCTAGGTCTAGTCCTGTCGGAGTGTCTCTGGTGGAACGTCCTCTTCCTCTTAGGTGCAAAACCCCTGATCAAGCTTTGTCCTATCTCTGCCCCCTGATGGGGTCTCAGCATCCATCTAGTGGGCTCTTCAACCCCATGGAGGTCCAAACTGGTCATCTCCCCATGTGTACCGGTCCAAACGGTACCTGTCCGTCAGGCATGGTCCTGCACATCAAAAGCTACGCCCTCCATGGGCTCATAAGTCACAGGGATCATAGCAATGTCAATCACATCTCATCATCAATATTATTAAACATATGCATAAAACCCCTAATAGATCAGTTAACAGCTCAAAGAAAATACACAAGCTTGCAATACAAGTCTGGGGAAAAGGACAAGGCGTCCTATTGGGCTAGTGTTCACAGGAAAAAGAAAGTTCCCAGAAAGACCTCATCCAAGCCATGTAAGTGAGATGATGTGGTCAGGGGATGTCCAAGCATGTGGGTTCAGTGAGGGCCAAGGATGCATAAGTATTACCTGTGGGTGCCTTTGTAGAAGGCGAGTTGTACCTGTCATGGATGCATTCTTTCCAAGCCCATTCTTGCCTTTATTTTTTTCATTCTTTTGTCTTTTTTGTTCAAGAGCTAATCAGGGGACACTGCCTTGGCATGGTGACCAGAGATGACAGCGTTACCCGCAAGTACTTTTGCAGAAATGAGAAGGTTGGCTCGTGATGAGACCCCCTTTCCCTTGCCCATGCAACCAAGAGTCACTGCCCTGGCATGGTAACCAGCTGGTGGCAATGTCATACTGCTAGGTACCCATGGACCTAATAGGCTGGCTCGTGATGAGACCCCCTATCCTCTGACTAGGTCTTTGTTTTATTATTTTTTCGGGTCCTTTTTGTTTCTTGCTGAGAAGCCTTTTATTGTTTTCTCAGGGATCCCTAGGCGAAGCATCTCGAGGTTCATTTTTAGGATTTTATTTTTTACCAGCTTGCTTTTACCTTCTGGGCCTTTAGCCCCTTCTTCCCACAAGGTAAGGTGCAATCCCGAAGTAGGTCAACCCAATGCCTGGAAAAGGGGAATGGGATAAGTGAGCGGGAAACAAGATGTAAGAGTGGTGGTATGATGGGAGCGGACGATGGCTCTTCAGAAATCCCCCTAGTGGCAATCCAAAACCTACAGACACAGGCTTGCTAGGGCACCCTGTCAAGCCCCCCAAACATGGTCAAGTGAGCAAATGTAAGATCCAAGCAGTCATTAGAGATAAAAGGAATCAGATGCATATATTTAAAGGTTTCAATGATCAAAAGTGACACATACCATGATACCTGGACCAATTACCTCATGGAGCAAGAACCACTTCTGATACAGAATCAGGTCGATGGTGATGGATGTTGTTGCTGCTGACAAGACAAAAGATGATAAATGAAGAAAATTCGGGCCCTCCAGGGCCATGCTCAGGTCAATCCTGCCCTCTGTTGGCAATTTCAGCTATCAGAAAGCAAATCAGCGTATACTTGTCATTGATGGCAAGAACGTGTGGTCGCAGTGATGAGAATAGCATTGAATAACAGCGCAGTAATAATCGATAGGAGAAGAGACAGTGATCGTTGGATCCC
>ML841834.1:13855-40284 GCA_009831015.1 Picea engelmannii
AAAGTGAAAACAAAATAAATTATTTCAATAATAAATTAAATGGAGAAATTAGAAGTGGACACAACCCTAAAATAAGGAAAGTGGGCCAAGTGACCTAGAAGATGTTTTTAAGGATGCTACTTGGAGAGTATAAATAAGAGGCAATGCTCTCTCATTTGAATCACACTTGAGAATATTGAATATCTATATGTGTCTGAGGTAACCAAGGATATATAAACCAAAATTCTGAGTGAAGGTGAAGAAAACAAGTCTGAAATGCAAGCAAGGATAAATTCTTTTGATGGTGTTTTCTAAGGTATGTTATGTATAGGTCATCTCACCATTTTCGCTATAACATTTTTTCTATAACGATTCAGACCGTGAAATTTCTATGAAAGTGAGAAAACATATTCAAGTATATGTGATAAACAATTCAGCTTGTGGGTCATTGTATTTTGGGAGTTACACTCCGTGGAAAATAGGTTTTGTGGCCAGTCATGAAACTAGTCAAAATCAGTTGTTTTGGGTAAAAACGTCATAACTTCTTCATAATAGATCCAACTTCAGTGAGATAAAATGTATTGGTTAGGGTACCATCTATAGTATTATGTGTAACAGGTTCAGATCAATTCATCAAATATTTTGTGTGGGGCACGCTCTATAAGGTCTCTCTCTAGAATAAGCCAAAATTCAACAAGGTATGCCATTGTTTCTATAACTCCTTTTCTGAGAGGTTCCAAGTAGTGACACTTGGAGGAATTGCATAAAACGCACTGAAGAACATTTTGTATCAGTTTCAAATATTTATAAATTACAGGTTCAAAGTTATGATTACTCCAAGTTAGGGTTGTTGACTAATCCAAAACTAGGCATGTGAGACTAAAGAAAAGTTTGATGAAAATGCTAGTCTCTTGTTTTTAAAGTTAACAAAGGTTTGTAGGAATGTGATCATATACACCAAGTCTATTATAGAGCTACAAATCACATTTGGATGATGAAATTGTTGAGGTCTTTTGGTTGTGGTACATTTTGAGTACATGGTTGAGACAAGTAGTTGATGATTTGGCGCACATACATGAGGTGTATAGTTGATGATGTTGGTACATATTGATGAGTCATTGTTGATGAGTAGTTGATAAATGATTGGTACATACTTGGTACATGGTTGGATTCACTTGTTTATGGTACAAGTTGATTACAGGTTGGTGCATGGTTGATGCACTTGTTCATGGTACAGGTTGATTACAGGTTGAGGTACAGGTTGATGCATGGTTGATGCATGGTTCAAATTTATTGGTACAGGTTTATAGTGGTATATCTCACAGTGATAGTGTGAAAGTGGTTCCATCATTCTACTTCGACTTTAGGGTGGAAGGATGGGGCAAGGATAGGTGGTTGTAGCCACCTTCCGGTTGTAGCCAGAGAACATTGGGGGTTGTAGCCTCCTTCTGATTGTAGCCAAAGAATTGGGGAGTTGGAGATTTCTTTAGGTTGTAGCCTGAGAAACTAGGGGGTTGGAGCCTCCTTCCAGATGCAGCTGGAAAACAAAGGAAGTTGGTGCTTCCAATGAATGTAATTCTTCAAGACATATAAGAAAAATCTTTCCGTGTTTTTCTCCCTATTTGGGTTTCCACATAAAACACTGGTGTACTGTGTATGTGAGTGATTTTTTATTTCTTATTGCGCATTATTGGATAATAATTCTACATTGATATAACATTTGAAGAAAAAAGATTATAATTACGCTATTATTGATTCTCCCCCCTCTCTCAGTAATCCAACATTTTAGCACATATACGTGGGTTTTTACCTGACAGTCGCGTACATACACATGTTTTCCTTCTACAAGAGGCATATATACATGCTTTTCTCCTAAACAATCATGTACATCATCATTTTCTTCTTGGTTGTTGGGTTTGATGTTTGTTGGGTAAGTTTTGATGGTTGTTGAGTCTTCTTGGGTCTATGTTATGATTGTTAAGTGTTTGTGGAATGATAGGAAACCTTTATTTGGTTGAATTTTTGGCCAGTTCCTTTCTCATCATCCTTTTCATTTGATTGACCTTACATTTTTGGATGGGTGTTTTCTTCTTGATATTCTACTTGGTTTGTCTTTGTTTACATACAATAGAATTTTTATATCAAGATGTTGTTCAGTCCTTGCATTTTAATTCTTTTATATTGAAAATACAAAAATATTAGGCATTTTTCATTGATGACATTTGATCTTTTCGGTCCTTATCATTAATCTTAGTAGATGTATAGAAATATTGCATCTTATTTGGAATTGCAGAACTAAATTGAAAATTGCATTTTGAAAAGTATATCATTTATTGGGAATTGAAGTTAGGACTTTGCATTGTATTCATATTCATTTATTTTACTTGTTGAGTCTTAACATCATTAGTTGCATGACCACAACTTTTTTGAGTAAGAAAGACCACTAAAAAAAATGTTGATAATTTAAAATTGATTAGAAATGATTTTATTTTCTAGGATGCATAAACTAGCTTAGGATTTAGATCCTTGGAATAGGATTTTGTGAATAAACTTCTCCAAGGCTATTAAATCAACATATGTGTCTGACTAAGGGAGTGGTGGAATTCATTGTATAATTGGTGACGTCAAGAGGCTCCGGTTAAACTAGCGTTAAACATGAGGTCGCATGAGGTTGGTTGAGGGGATATCCCCCCAATACCTTCTTAGTGTCAGATATATTTATGGGGATATATTCATATATAGGGATCTTGTTAGTACTTTTACCTATGTGAGAGGCAGTGATTTCGAGGTTTCGATCTTTGTTACCCTACCCATATGATGGACCTGACTTACAATTGTTTGTCTGCGCATTGGTTATATCGTGGTTTCTTAGTTTCTTGACATAGGTACCACATAGGTTACTTGCAGGGGTTATTCTACAGGTACCTTGGGTCAGATAAGGGTCAAACAACAAACAACTTTTATGGAGGATTACCCCTCCAGGGGATCTGACCGACTAGTTGTTAATCCCACGAGGACCCTTATAACTAATTATGATACCTTTGATTTTTAGCAGGGAGTCTCAGGCCCCTCTTGGGCGAGGCATACCTACTTTAGGGAGGGAGGCCCCTTTCAGCCACTTTATCCTATTTGTGTACATATTGGCCTTTTGTTTATTTTATTTTGGTGTGCACTTTGATTATTAGTTGACCTTAGGATTTTATTTTGTGCCCTGAGTTTTCATTATCATGGATAGTGGAGTCCCTTTGGCTCCCTCATTTAATGCTACCTCCCCCATGAAATTCACTCATTTCATGGGGATGAATTTGTCTGTGCTTCATAATGGTATGAATAAATATGATACTCAATCAATTCCTTGGGTCTCTAATAAATTTTCTCATGGTATGCCAGACATGTATTCACACTTTCAATCCTTTGTCTCATCCCCTTATGTGAATCCTAATTGTGGGTCTAGGGGCATGATGCCTCCTGGTTCTCCCTTTTCGTTTGGTGGGAGTCATATCCCTCAAACAAATCCTACAGTAGGAGGTTGGAACCTTCCTTCCTACGGATCGAATTTTCCAGGAGCAAGTGCTCAAATGGGCGGTCATTCTACTTATTACACTCTTTCCATCTATCCTTCTTCTGCTATGTCAGTTCCTATGAACAATTTTTCCATGGTGGACCTTCATCTGTCCTTTGGTGTTTCATATGGGGGGAGTCAGTTTTATAGTATGGGAAACCCCCTTCACGAAGTTCCTTCATTTGGGGGAAATATATATCCTCACATGAGTAACCCTTGTCATGTCTCCTTATCTTCGCAAGTAGGTTCCTCAATGTCGATGCCCTTACACCCCTTTATGAATCAATATGGAGGATGATACTATCTTTTCAGACAGGTCCATGGTGTATACCAAAACCCTTCTTAGCCTTCCATTTCTAAAAACTAGTCTTTCTCAGAGCCTTGGTCTCAAATGATGTAACCAACTTCCGCCACTAGTCCATTCACTGCATGCTATACTGGCATTATATCACCAACCTCTGTTAGTCATGTTGGAAATTGGTTAACAACCTCTCCAATTCATGTTGAAGACCAAAAATCGACCGATCCAAGTCATGTTGGGGGAACAAGTCTAATCATTTCTAGTCACACTACATTTCCATCACCAACTTCTTCTTGCCATGTTGGTGATTCATCATCAACCTCTACTAGTCATGTTGGAGGTTCGTCATCAACCTCTGCTAGTCATGTTGGGCATTCATCACCAACCTCTACTAGTCATGCTGGAGATTTGCTACTAGCCTCTGCAAATCATGCTGGGAGCATGTCACCAACCAATGCAAGTCATGCTGAGGGAATTCATATGATTGATAATCCTAGACATGTAATACGTAATCCGAAGTTCCTTTGTAGGATTTGTGAAGGATATCACCTTACTCATTTGTTCTCGACTACTGTTGTGGTACTAGAAGCATGGTCCTTACTTGGGGGCCCTTTGGGTTCTGAGTCATATTTAGTTTCTCAACCTTATTTGGTTGATACAGTGGTCATGTCGATGCAATATTCAGCTGACAACCCTCTCCCTTTAGGGGGTGATGTATCTCTTTACCTTTTTGTCTCGTGTCTTGTTCAACCAACAATCGTGTCGATGTACTATTCGACTGACACCACTCTTGTTTTTGGGGATGATACATCTCTTGACCTTGTCATCTCGTATCCTTTTCAACCAATGGTTGAAGAAGTGGTCATGCTGATGAAATATTAGACCGATCCCACTCTTCTCTTAGAGAGTGGCAAGCCTAAGGAAGTGACATTGTCGATGCAATCTTTGATCAATCCCACTCTTCTTTTAGGGGCTGATGTGTCTTTCGACCATGTCCTTAGCATTTATATTCCTATACCTTTTGAACAAGGGAGCATTCTAATCTCTCTGAGTATGCTCCCTCCAAGTCTTGGAGAGGTTCCCTTTGAATAGGATGGTCTTGTGGGATATCAAATTCCTTCTCCTATGCCTTTTTAGGTAAGAGACGTTCGACGATATATCATTGAGAAGGTAACCTCCACTAGCACTTTATCCTCCTTGACTTGGAAAGCCTTGGGTTTTCCCAAGATTGTGTCAGTTATTCGTAAGTTGCTGACCTTTCACAAAAATCTTGCATGGGAGCCTCCCCCCCCCGCATGACATGTTGCCTAGAAACCCCCCAACAAGTTTGATTTAAGCTCTTTTTCGACTCTATTAAAAAGAGAAAATATTTTCAAGTGAATTTATCTCTTTCACACTCGTTAATTAGATTTGAAAGGTCATGAGTCTGATTTAAGCTCTTTTCCAACTCTCTTAAAGAAAAAATATTTCCAAGTGAAATTGTCTCTTTCACACTCATAAATGGGATTTGAAAGGACGTCTATTTGGTGCAAATTTATCCCTTTTTCAAACCAAGTAGATTAAGATTATGAAAAAGGTAATTTTTTGGCGTTAAGTTGTAATTGCATCTCATTCTCTTTCTTGCAGTATTGAGCCTATTTCCGGTTCTCGCTTTTGCGTTATAAGCCTTTCACCTCAACAGTTTGCATCATAAGCCAAGCAGAGCCTTGTTTATATCCTTTTTATCTTGACACTCTATACCCAAGAAGAAACAATCCCCTAAGTTTCCATCTCCCACATGCAACTCCTTGCATTGAGCATAGGTATGTTCTACTGCTAGAACTAGATCGCTTACTTGCGAACGTCATTTCCTCCTTTGTATCATATCGTTCATTTGACTATGAAAAAAAAAAGACGGGTGGGAAAAGAATATCATGTTATATTGGAAGCAGTCGTTTCACCTTTGAACGGAGCGCAAAAGTTTTGAGTCTAGTTGTCATCAAAATTTTGGGTTTAGTATGACCTTAGGAAGCTGATCTCATTACAGAGAGTTTACTCCCTCGATTAGTTACTCTTCTAGTCCCTATAAAGAGTTTGATTGATGCCTCCTACATCTCAAAGTTTCATCATTGATTCTATTCTACTAAAGTCTCCCATATGTCTCATGTTCTTGTTCAAAGGATGTCTATCAACCTGTGTTAGCCATTCCTCAGAACTATTGACTTTTCATGTCGGCCATACCCTTAGTGTGTCTCAAAGTTACATGAATTTGTAGTCCTATTGTGCACCTTGGTCCTACTTTCATCATTGGTAGGTAACCTTGAACCAAACAGTCGACATTTCATCATTGGTCACTGATTGGGTGGTTTCCCTTGTGTTCGACGGGAAGAAATATATTCACACATTGGGATTCGTACAGTGTCCTGGATTCCATTAGCCTTATTGGTGGTTTCCTCGCCTATGTCAACAGTTTTCCTTATTGGATTCTATTCAGAGGGTCTTTTTCGTGTACCACTTGCATCTGGCACACGCGAAAGATGCACAGGGTCATTGGTTCGTGAACATGGTCTTCATCCGATTTTCTTCCAAATCATCAAGCTCCTGCTTTGTACCTCGTGTTGAATGATGAGAGATTCCTTAATGCTCTCCTTTCAGTGGGTCTCCTTCCATCAACGGGTCTCCTTCTTTGTACTTCAACTCATTTATTCTGGAGATGAGACCTAGATTCCTATGAGTACCTAGAGGCTTGCAGTCATTAGTGGTAGGTTCTCTTGCCATCGACAATTGCGAATACATCAATGTCTCCTTATCAATGGATTCTTCAAGTGTTCGACCCCGACACCTTTATTCACACTTGTAAGAATGTACTCGGTGCCTTGATATCTACTTTCATTATCGGTAGGTTGTCTTACATTTGTTAATGGTATACCATAATGACCGGTAATCAAACGAAGTCTCATTTTGTTCGAACTCAACTCCTTTATTCACACGATGTAGACTTGCACCTTTGGCAGATTTTGTAGAAGACTTGAAGACATTAGTTCATAGTCGCAACTTTTCTAAGTTGTTGTTATATTTCATTGGAATAGTACCCATATGACTCCAGTGATCATGGGAGATCAGATTGTACTCCATTGTATACATCTATCTTTAGATTGATTTTGAGACAGGTTTTACTGGGCCTTATTCATGACTATGACATCCTTTGGCATGTAGCCACCTTTGTATTTCCTATTCATGGACATGAACAACTGTTTGGTATATTTTCACATGGATCTACAGTGTAATCAAATTGGTAGCAATGTGCGCAAAGTCAGTGAAAATTATAATGAGCAACTAGTTCTTCCAGTTGGGTCTCCATTATTCCACTTCTTGGTATTATAATGTATTTCAACCATCATAGATACTCCTCTAGCCTCACACATTAGGGGGCATCTGTAATAGAAATATTTTCCTCACCCTATGCAAATTTTCTCAGAGGGCCTTGTTCCATTTCCCTATGCAGGCTTGAAGTCCCTTTTTTGCAAATCCTAGAACCAAAAACAATATTTTTCCACATATATGCACCCTACCTATTATACAACATTCGTATATGTAGGTTGCACCACTACAACCCACGTACATCGGATTTTGTGCCCAAAATTAAAAAATGGTGTTGGGTTTCCATGTCACATCACGATATCCATGATCCTTGAACTTTCGTATACTGGAAACGTCCCGACTCGGACCTTTAGTTCCACTTGAAGGCTATAAATGGGCCAAATTTGAGCTATGTAAAAGAATATAAGAATTCAACTTTGAGAGCAAAGTTACTTTGGATAAATTATTCACTTCATATTAAGTCTGCATCCCTTTATCCTTTTAAGTCTAAACACATTGTTCATCCCCCAAGCTCTTCCCTACATGATTGAGGACCTCATTGTCTCTCTTATATGAGATTTCCTTTGGTGGTGATTGAAGTGGTGGAGGCCTAGCTAGAAGGGACATAGTTTCTTGGTTCTGAACTGTGCCGACACGAAAGTTTGTAATTCATTCACTTATGTTGATTACATTTTAATAGAAATACTCTTTTCTCGTCCAATTAATATCTTGAAAATATTTGAATTGTTATTCCATGGGCGTGTTTGTTATGAATGTTGATGGGTTGTGCTACTGAATGTGATAACATTATATATTATCACCATATGCTTGTGTTTCTTTGTTGTTGAGGACAAGTTGCATGTGTATTGCTTTGATTCAAGTGCTCAACGGTGGACTTCATCGAATGTCTGGACGAGGTAGGCTCTTTATCTTGTCTTTTTAGCATATTTTTTTATATAGCATACCTGATATTAGAGTTTATTTCTACAGTCATTTCCATCTGTTGTGGTTTACCCTTAGCCATAGAGAGATTTTCCGTGTAACACCAATTTTTTTCTTTAGTAAAAGTCTTAGAGATTCAAAATTAAAATATAACATTATGGAAAAATAGCCTTATGCAATGTTAAAAGCATTAAAATATTTTAGGATTTATATTTTTCATTCTAAAATCATTGCATATGTTCTTAGTAGCAAAGGTATGTTCTTAGTAGCATATGTTTTTAGTTCTAAGAAATTTTGAGTCATCTTGATAGTGATTGAATCAGAGGTAAATGGTTAGTTAAGATACAAGGGTATGACCTTGAAATTAAACCCACCAAGCTAATTAAAGGTCACGGTCTAGCAAAGTTGTTGGCTGAATGTAAATACAAAGTCTTAGGAATCAATCTTATCACTTCAACTTTTGAAATTCCTTCAATAGAAGAAATGGATGAGAAGCAATCTGTGAATAGAATAGCTAAAAAAATTTCCACTTCTCTTTGGTACAGAGATATCATTTTATATTTGCAAACACTTCAATTTCCATCAAATATGACTCTAGCTAAATATATATCACTTAAACTACAAGCTATCAAATATTTCATAATAAGTGCGAAGATTTACTGGAAAGATACTTTAGGTTTTCTACTAAATTGTCTTACTGAAACTGAAATTGAAAATGTAATTGATGAGTTTCACAAAGGAATATGTGGGGGACACAATTCATGGAGGGATACAACATATAAAATCCTTAGAGCAAGATATTATTGGCCTAAATTGTTTTCAGATGTTATGAAAACATTAGATCCTATAGAAAATGTCAATTTTTTGTAGGAAACAATATCTACCCTCCTTACCCTTAGTACCAGTTAAGGTTGAATCTCCTTTTAAACAGTCGGGCTTAGATTTCATAGGAGAAATTAATCCTTCATCTAGTGTTCAACATAAATGGATTCTTACTTCCAATGACTATTTTTCTAAATGGGTGGAAGCAATTCCAACCAGAAATGAAATTGATGCAGTGGTAGTAAAATTTCTTGAAGAAAATGTCCAAGCTAGAATTGGTTGTCCACGAAAACATTATCACAGATAATTCACAAGCCTTCAAGTATGTAGCTATGATTAATTTTTGTCAAAAATATAATATAATTATTGGGAATTATACTTCATATTATCCTCAAGGAAATGGAATGGAAGAGTATTCTAATAAAATTTTAATGAGAATTATTAAAAATATTATGATTAACAACGAGAAAGCTTGTCATTCTCATTTGAAGCATGCTCTTTGGGAAAACATGATTAACAAAAAAAGATCAACGTGTACTTATCCTTATCAATTAGTTTATGGTATGTATGCAATTCTACCTATTAATATTGCTTTTCCTATTATGAAATTATTTCAGGAAATTGGAGAGGAGCCAAATCATCTAACGAGGAGAATCAACCAAATTATCTAAGTTAAACAAACTAGAGAACAATTCAATGAAAAATTTCAAGAATATCAAGATAGGATCAAGGCTATTTTTGATAAAAGAGATAAGGATAGAAATTTTCTTTTTGAATATGTGGTATTGAAATGGGATGCTAGAAGAGAATACCCTGGAAAACATGGAAAAATTGATAACTTATGGTTTGGGCCATACAAGATTGTAGCTATAGAAGAGAGACATTCCTTTTCTCTTCCAAATTTGAAAGGAGAAATTTTAGAAGCGTCTGTCAATGGGCATTATTTAAAGAATTTATTTCAGTAGATAGCTTTAATTAGTCTTCCATTGTAGATATCAATTTGATTTCGATTTGCACTAGCAATTTTATTTCATTTTAAATCCTTTATGGGTTAAGAACTCATTTTATGAATTACAACCCAATTATGACTAGTTAGTGTTATTTCTTTTCCTAGTTAATAAAATTCTTCTAACTGATGCAAATTTTTAGTTGAAGAATATATTTTTGTTTGCGGTCAACTAGAATATGTTTTGATTCATAGGAAAAAAACTAGTTTTAGTTTGTATGTTTTAAATAAATGAATATAAAACTTTCTATCTTACTTGAATCTTTATAGAAATGATAGATGTAGTCAGTAGAATAAAAAGCTAGACATGTTGTTTTCACAAGATTTGTGAAAATTTTATTCATTTATTTATTCTGATTGAAAAAGTATGTTTAGGGTAATCTTTTGAAAATTAGGCTTTGATATTAGACAATGACTTACTAGTTTTCTCAAGGTTAAACCTTAATAAAAATTACCACATATAAATTCTACCTATAAGAAAAGGTAGAGTTATGAATTGAGAGAAAATTAATCTCAGAGTATTCTTTAACATGTAGACAATTCTATTTTATTTATATCAAAAACATATATCATCCATTGTGTTTTATAACACATTAATTTCCCCCACTTCTAAGTAATAAAGTTCAATTTTAAAGGCATATGGTGAAACGAAATTCATTAATGATTTCCCCCATCTTGTCCAAAAAGAGATGATGAAAGAAAATTCAGAAATGATTTCCCTCATCTCAAATAAATGAGATTATAACTTGAAGTGGTCAAAGGAAATTCAAGTTGGGGTATGAAGAAAACTTCATTGGGGCTATGGACGTTTGTTGGTAGTGAAGCAATATCTTTGATATCTGTAAAGGATGTTTCTACATATCTTTATTATTACTCTTATATTAATTATTTTTCAACAATTGTTTTTATCCTGGTCTGATTAGGTTTATCTAAAATAAACTTAATATTATTTCAAATCCTTGAGTTAAAAAACAAGCAATTAGAAATCTAGTGTTTAAGCTAAATTTAGATTAATTACTTTAAGCAACTCTTGAGTAAATTTTAATAAAAAAATTCTTTGATGGTATTTCTTGAAATTTGTATTCAAGCATGTATCAATTTTGACTATTGACAACTTTATCACTTCTTATGTAAGATTTATCATAAAAGAAAGGATTTAGTTTTTATGTTTCTTTGAATAATTTTTTTATTTTCTGAGAATAATGAATCCATTACCCAATAATGGCACCGGGTATGCATGTTATTTAATGCCTCGCAGGGAGACACAATCCCCAAATGGAGCCTAATGTTGTAACATAAGTTAAAATTCAAAATTAAATTCAAAATTTCATCTTTTATTTGAATAAATCTTAGAAATAATTTAGTTTCAGATAGTTTTAAGGATTAATATTAATTTTTGTTATTTATTTTACTTTAAAGTTTTGTGTATATTGTTTGCAGGTTTATTTGTGATCTTCCAAATGAAAAGATTAATTAGTTTCATAATTCCTTATCTAAGACAATTCACTCGCCTAAGATCGATGGTTGGAAATGATGCCCTTGCAGATCGACTGTTCCTATCAATCATCAGAGTCTCATCATCAGAATCTCTCTCGTGTATGAACTTTCAGTTATTTGGATGGGTGTTAGCTGACCAGTGGACCATATCTAATGGATGATCAAATCCATGGCTCAAAATTAGCATGGAAATATTTCCTTAGCCGAATTTATTTTTTGACTACGACTAAATCAATGGCCTTCATTTGTTTTTAGCATGCCTGATGGAAAATTATATGAGAATATTGTAGCAACAACCTATCATATTCTACCTTTTTGGAGTTCACTCAGCATCACAACTTTGACAGAGCCCACTCTGATGGATGATTCAAATCATTTGTTGGAAATGATACCGATCAACGATCTATATTCACTCACGACTTCAATGATCACCTTTCCAATCAATATATGAGATACAATATCACACTCTCTTGTCGTGCTTCTACATTGAGTTGCATCTCCTAATTGGGTACTCCAATGGATGTCCCATATTTGATCTCTGACCTGTATCTAAATAGATCGATCAACAGTCTATATTTAGTCTCATATCCTGATAATTTCTCCTGCTAGATGACGTGTCAATGTGCCAATGCAACATTGATAGGGCCAATCAATAACTTCTATGTGTACACATGAATTCTCTTGATGACAGAGAACAATACATAAAAAATGAGTGACATGTGTCAAACATCTGTCAGCCACATCAATGCCAACATGGACCAATGGAAAATGACCATGTGTCTTATCTGACGTCATCAATGATCATATCTTTTTCTCCGATGGATGCACATATAACCGACGGTCAAGATCCCTCTGATGGAATATCCAATGGATGATTGAGATTAAGTCTTGGATCCTCCCTGTCGGATTCTTCATCTTATCTATAACTTTGAATTGAACATTAATATTAAAGGTGTGTATATTATTTTTAAATGATGTGCTTGGAGTGAAATTTGAAAGACAACTCTGAATTGACTACTCTAATATACAATGTAGATTTATTCTCAGAATTTCCCATTACCCTCATGAACGGTCTAGATTCATTCTGAGAAATGAAGTAAAGTTCATTAGCAGAGAACTGGTCTATCAAATTAACAACTTCCACGCATATAGAAAATTTCAATCGGTAAAGGTGGGTCCCATGGCTTAAAATAACATAGCATTAAGGTTTCAGAGCCCATTCACTTTGTATTCAAACCATTTATGAAATCCTTATCTATATAGATCTAATTAGAAAAAATATCCCAATGAATGTGGTTAATAAAATCAATAGCAATGGTCATGATAGATTATTGGGGTCGATCCAACATACAATGTTTCCCATGTATGTTACAGGTTTAATTTGGGTACCCGGTCAATAAAATGAGGAGGTTTCTCTTCAGTGGATGAAAAAATACAGGAATTATTTGATTAATCCATTTTTGTAATTCAAAGGATCGAATAACAATTTTTTGTTGTTATTTATTTGTATAAATATTTATCCAAAATATTGTAAAAAGGACCTTTAGCGCCCTGAGAAAATACACAACTTTCAATAAAAACTATTTTTACAAAATATAGAAAGATTCTTATTTTCATTTCTAGGGTTTATATGTCTCCATAAACCATTCTCTTCTAATTAGTTTATCCATCCCTTAACTGTTGCAACTTGGTACAACCTCGACTATAATAAATTATAGAACAATTATACAAGTACATAATTTCCTCTTCTTTTCTATGAATTAAGTAAGATCTATGCTTTTATATTTTGTTTACATTCTTCATATTTCATGACTTGGGCAAATCCTTTGTTATTTCCTCTATTGGAGATGAAGTAATATTTATCAATATTGGATACATTAATCCTTATTTCAATTATTGTTTATCTCATCTCTACTTTCCATCTTTTTAATTTTGATATAACTTTATTATGAGATTAGGCCTCTGTATTTTTCATTATTATTCATTGAAAGTTCAGATTAAATTAAGGGTATTAAAAAGGTCATTTTAATAAATTGAATTATTATTATGAGATGCCTTGACATTGTTGTTTGAGCCTAGAAAAATATTAGGGACAAAATATTTTTTGTAGTGTGAATGCTATCCCTTTGAAGGTACTACCCATCCTTTCAGTAGCCCCAAAGATAGATTTCAGCCCGGTTTTGGAGTCTTATCATGGTACAGTTCAACCTAGAAGTGGTTGAGGCCTGACCAAATTCATTAATATGTCATTTTCGCATCAGCACGGATTTTTGTGGAAACATTCACATAGACCACATATTTTGTACATTCAATGTTGTGTTGGCTCGCACAGATGTGCGCAAACAAGATTTGGGGAGATTGCACTGAATTTCAAGGACTATTTTCATAGTTTTTCTTGTTGGATAGGTTCTATAAATGCTTGAGGTATGTTGATTGATATGCTGTGATGGTAATTTCTTCAACCATTTCTTTTATTGTTGTGAGCGATTCTTCGATGATAACATATGCTCCTTGATGTGTGAGGTTAGGAGCATATGTATAGCCGAAATACATCATTGTTTCTTTTGGTGGTGATGTCATTGTATAGAAGAGTTGGAGACTTTGTATTGAGGAACTGTGAGAGATATATGTTGGAGAGATAGGAGAATCATATGTATTCCAAGTATTGTCTGTAAAATAATTTTTTTTACATACGAGGCGGGTATGCCCCATGCTCGTGTCATGAAACCAGAAAAGGACAACTGCAATTGAAAACTGTTGATGAAGTGGATATCTACATCACTCTCCAGGGTGTCAATAATGATATATGATGGTTCTCCTCGACTGAATTGACTCTATATCAAGGATTGAATAATTCATAATCATTTATGTCCTATCAAATTTAGAGGTCTCTGACTGCTACTAAAAATTGCAACAATCACATAGTAAGACCCACGGTAACATGAAACTGCATTGAGGTCAAATATTATGGTGGTGAATGACATAAAAAAGAAATGACGATGTTTTTGTGTCATATGAGACTACTCATTAATAGTGGAATGATATACAAGATACTTCTCTTTTCCTGGAAACTATTTTTGCGTCAACATGTAAGGAGGCACGACTGCAAGAAGAAAAGGGATTATTGACATCTATTTGATCAAAATGGTGGAAGGGACTTTATGGATGGAAATATGAATGTACTGGTAACATGGATGAAGTAAGAGATTTATGAGACTCAAGAACTGCCCTTGGTTGGGGGCAGGTTGAATGACAAAAACAACATTTAAACAAAATCTGGTGTCAAAGGGATGACCCGATATTGGGGAAACTGTGTTGAATGGGTGAGACTACAACGAGATGTAAGATAGGTCAAAATACAGAGGTTTGAGACAAGAATTTATATGATAGTTAGTATTTTAGTCATGTTAAGGATAGTTTGCAGAGATGATTATGAAAACGGGATGTCCCAGCAAAGGGCGACATGGGTTGATATGTGCCGAGGAAAAAACAACATCATCTATTATGGCTAAAATATATGAAATTTCTTAAAACAAAAGGTTCTTTATTCAATTACCAAATGAATAAAGAATAATTGGGTTGATAATACACATACAAAAATGGGTTCCCCAGTGAAGTATGGATTGGTCTTCTTGCGGCACAAGTTTTTAGGAGTTGACTGATGAAGGGTGGGGGCTCCAGCGATGGGCTTTTGTACTAGTTAGATGAATGGAATATGTATTTGAAAATGGACAATTAATGTTGAATGAGATGGAGGGTTAATGAAAATGCGTAGGATCATTTAAATGTAGCCAGAAAAATATGATTTGGGATTCCATTGGGGGTGTTAGCACTAGAATTCTCACTGATCCAGGTGGATATTGGTGGCCACCTACCTGTTCCAACTGGCTCCTTTTGTCAGTTTTAGTTCAGCACGTTCTTCTGTAATTATTTATAATTGTGGGTTCTACACTTTCAGGGTTGCCTTAATCCCTACACATCTTCCAGGTGGATAATAGTGGCCTCCCACCCAATCCAACTAGCTTATTTTGTATGTTTTCATGTCAGCACATCATGTTGTATTTCTAGGGCCATTTTGGGTCCCTAAACAATGTTATCTTGGCTCGCAATAGTCAAATTGTATATGGCATAAGATTTTGATGGTGTAATGCATAGCTATTAAAACACCTTTCCAACGGGCTATCACGCACATAAAACGAATATCGTATGCGAAAGTTATCACCCCGGGAAGTTAATGTACTAACTTATCGAAACAGGGCCCACATGAATTTTGGTGTTTCATCTCCTAGGGTTAGGTTTTTGGATATCTAGGGTTTTGGCATTCCTGTTTAACATAAAAGGGCCTTCAGAGCCTCATTTTAATAATCTTATGGCGAATGAGCGTAGTCGTCACATCTCTTCTCAGAGATAAAGCTGCCACCATTATAGCGAGTCTTGAACTCTGTATTTTTACAGTCTCTTTACAATTCTTTCATTAATAGAAATCAAGTATTGTTGTATTTCTCTATTTCTGGAATTTTTCACGATTGTTTCGTCATAATATATCTACTTTCATTTCATTCCAAACATAATCTGGCTCAGTGGTATCATAGTGGTATGCTCTTCCTTTATTTTTCTTTGTGCATTTCCCCAACAAGATTTGGGTACAAGAAGTTTTGACTTGAACCAATCGATCCATTGCAAGATCGACTGCATTGAGCCCGACAACAACCCATGGGGTACGAAAAGAAATATGATGGAGCAGGAGATCCTATTAATATGTTGCTTGAGTAAGCCCTCGTGTGACAAAGGAACGAAATGATGGACAACATCACGCAGATCCTTCGGCAACTGCCCATAGGAGAATCATCTTCATCAAGCGGCCATGCAAACCCCTTCAAGGTACAGGTAAATTTTGATATTCCCATATTTGAAGGTCAGATAGATGTGAATGCACTAGAAAAATGGTTAAATCTATTAGAAGGTTATTTCTATGTTCAAAAAAATTTCGACAGGGAAAAGATCACCTTCACACTCCTCAAGGCTCTCCCCCATGTCAAACATTGGTGGGAAACTTACTGGGAGAAAAGTTCCACAGATGAATCTGAAATATATGGGGCCGAGCCAACTTGGGATTGTTTTGTGGATGCGGTAAAAGAATAGTACTATCTTGTTGATAACTATGAAGAATAGTACATGAGATGGACCACAATACGGAAAGAGAAGAGCCAAACAATGTCATAGTTCACAAATACTTTCTGTACCTTGCGCACTAAGCTGGGTATCAAAGACTTCGAGTGACATATGGTTCTAAAATACCGTGGGGATATACATAGGTACATCCAAACCGAAATGGATTTCCTAAAAATCTCATCATTAAGAGATTCCTATCGACATGTTGTCAAAATCAAGGAGAAATTTAGGCACCAAAATAAATGGGAATTCAGGTCTACAAATATGCTACAACCAAAGTATGGTAAGGAAGGCCTTAACCAAAAACCTTTAGAAAACCAATCGAAGACACGGGACAAGAAGGGTAAAGGAAACAAGAAGAATGACACTGGAAAGTGGTGTGAGTTCCACAAACTCCCCTGGAACAACACCGATGAATGTCACTCGCAATAGTCATTGGCGGTCGAGGTTAAAGACATGGAGCTGAACCCTGATTTAGAATATTATCAAAAAAATATTGAAAATAGATAGATCTTCAATGTAGAACCCACTGCCATTGTCACGACCACAACAATTCAATCAGAAGAATCAGTAGATACTAAAGAGGGGGAGCACATATTCCATTCACATATGTGGGTGAAGGGGACCCCGTTGCATTTCATTGTTGATAACGATAGGTAGAAGAACCTCATCTCAGCTAAGTACGTCAAAGAGTTGGGGTTGTCAACAACAACACACCTGTAGCCATACAATATCGGTTGGCTTCAATAGGGACGAGATATCTGTGTCAGCCAGTAGTTTCGTTTGTCCTATGGCATCCAACCCTTCAAGGGTGAGGTAATGTGTGATTTTTACCCTGTTGATGTCTGTGATGTGGTTTTGGTCCAACCATATATGTGGATATGTCATGTTTTCCATGAGTCTATACCCCTTAGTTTCATTATTACTTTGGTAGGTCAAATCTATAGGATACCATAGGTAGTTCCGACTACTGCTACACCAAACTTGTGTCGCAAGGTAATATCTCATACTGCAAAACTCATCCTCTTCATAGTCTGTTCAAAGGATGCATAGAAGACATCTACAACCATTGCAGCCTCAACACCTTATATATAGAAAAAACATATTGTTTCTTCACCTACAATGGTTCCTACACAATACCCCATCGAACCTAGAGACAACAGATTGGTGGAGGATATTATACCTTGCCAACAACAGGATTGTGACATTTTTCCACAGAGCAAGAAGAATAACTTCTAAAACAAATCGCGTAACTCACCAAGATTCAGATTCAAAAAATGATTTCCCCTCTTCCCTGGGCACTCAATGCAATGGAGACCATTACTTCCTAAGGGGGGAGGATATATCTAGGTGGATATTGGTGGCCACCCACCTATTCCAACTGGCTCCTTTTGTCAGTTTATAGTTCAACATGTTCTTCTATACTTATTTGTAATTGTGGGTTATACACTTCTAGAGCTGTTAGAAGCCCTACACATCTTCCAAGTGGATACTGGTGTCCTCCCACCTAATCCAACTGGCTTATTTTGTATGTTTTCATGTCAACACATCTTAACCAGGGTCATTTTGGGGCCCTAAAAAGTGTTATTTTGGCTCGCCACAATCAAACTATAGACAAAGTCAGAGTTTGACGATGTAATGCATATTTATCGAAAAGATCTTTCTAATGGGCTACCACGCACCTAAAACAGAGATCGTATGCAAAAGTTACGACCCGAGAAAGTTAATGTACTAACTTACCCAAATGGGGCCTACATGAATTTGGTGTTTCATCTCCTAGGGTTAGGCTTTTGGATGTCTAGGGTTTTGGAATTCCTATTTAACATAAAAAGGCTTTCAGAGCCTCATTGTAATGATATTTTGGCGAATGAGCGTAACCGTCACATCTCTTCTCAGAGATAAAGATGCCACCATTCTAGGAAGTCTTTCACTCTGTATTTTTACAGTCTCTTTACAATTATTTCATTAATAAAAATCAAGTTTTTCTTTATTTCTCTGTTTCTGACAATTTTCATGAGTGTTTCATCGCAATATCTCTTCTTTCATTTCGTTCCAAACATAATCTAGATTAGTGGTATCAGAGAAGTCTACTCTTCATTTATTTTTCTTCATGCATGTCTCCAACAAGATCTTGGTACAAGAAGTTGGGACTCGAACCAATCGATCCATTGCAAGATCGGCCACGCCGAGCCCAACAACAACCCATGGGGGATGAAAATAAAGATTATGGAACAGGAGATCCTATTAAAATGTTTCTCGAGGAATCCCTCGCATGAAAAAGGAATGAAATGATGGACTACTCCATGCAGATCCTTCGACAACTGCTTAGAGGAGAACCATCTTCATCAAGCGACCATCCAACCCCCTTCAAGGTACATGTAAATTTTGATATTCCCATATTTTAAGGTAAGAAGATGTGAATGCCCTAGAAAAATGCTTAAATCTATTAGAAGGTTATTTCTTTGTTCAAAAATTTTCCGACAGGGAGAAGATCACCTTTTCACTCCTCAAGGCTCTCCCCCATGTCAAACATTTGTGGGAAACTTACTAGGAGATAAGTTCCACAAAGGAATCTGGAATATATGGGGTTGAGCCCACTTGGGATTTTTTTGTGGATGTGATCAAAGAACAATACTATCCTATTGATAACTATGAAGACCAGTACATAAAATGGACCACACTATGACAAGAGAAGATCCAAACAGTGCCAGAGTTCAAAAATAATTTCCATACCTTGCACACGAAGCAGGGTCTCAAAGACTCCGAGCTTCCTATCGATATGTTGTCAAAATTGAGCAGAAATTTAGGCACCAGAAAAAATGGGAATTCGGGTCTACAAATATGCTACAACAAAAGCATGGTAAGGACGACCCTAACCAACAACCTCCATACAACCAGTCTAAGACACAGAACAAGAATGGTAAAGGAAAGATGACGAATGACACTAGGAAGTGGTGTGACTTCCACAAAATCCCGTGGAACAACACTGATGAATGTAGATCAAAATAGTTATTGGTGGCTGAGGTCAAAGACATAGAGCCGAACCATGATTCGAAATCTAATCCAAAAAATATTGAAAATGGGCAGATCATCGATGCGTACCCCACTCCCACTATCGTTATCACAAGAATTCAACCAGAAGAATTAGTAGATCCTAAAGAGGGGGATCACCTCTTCCATTCATAGATGTGGGTGAATGGGAACCCATTTCATTTCATTGTTGATAATGATAGCCATAAGAACATCATATCATCTAAGGCCATCAAATAGTTAGGGTTGTCAAAAACACCACACCCGAAGCCATACAACATCGGTTGGCTTCACCAGGGACATGATCTTCATGTCTACCAGCAGTGTCGCCTGAGATATGAAATCCATCCCTTCAAGGATGAGGTAATGTGTGATGTTTCCCCTATTGATGTCTGTGATGTGGTTTTGGGCCAACCATATATGTGGATATGTCATATTGTCTATGATTCTAGACCCCATAGTGTTATTATTACTTTGGTAGGTCAACTCTATAAGATACCAGAGGTAGTTCCGACTACTGCTCCACCAAAACTGTGTCGCAAGGTAATCTCTCATACTACAAAATTCATCCTCTTCACAGTCTATCCAAAGGATGCACAAAAGACCTCTACAACCACTACATCCTCAACACCTTTTATCCAGCAAAAACAAATTGTTTATTTACCTACAATTGTTCCTACACAATGCCACGTCAAATCCAGAGACAATAGATTGATGGAGCATATTCAACCCTGCCAGCAACAGGATTGTGATAGTTTTTAGTAGACCAAGCAGCATAAATTCTCCAACAAAGCACGTGGTTCACCAAGATTCAAATTCAGAAAATTATTTCCCCTATTCCCTAGGAACTCAATGCAATGGAGACCATTTCTTTGTAAGGGGGGAGGATTGATCCAGGTGGATATTGGTGGCCACCCACTTGTTCCAACGAGATCCTTTTGTCAGTTTTTAGTTCAACGTGTTCTTCTGTACTTCTTTGTAATTGTGGGTTCTACACTTTTAGGGTTGTCTGAATCCCTACACATCTTCTAGGTGAATACTGGTGGCCTCCCATGTAATCCAACTAGCTTATTTTGTACGTTTTCATGTCAACACATCTTGTTGTACTTCTAGGGTCATTTTGGGGCCCTAAATAGTGTTATTTTGGCTCTCCATAGTCAAACTATAGTGTGAATTAGAGTTTGAAGGTGTAATGCATAGTTCTCGAAAATACCTTTCCAACATGCTATCACATGCCTAAAATAGAGATCGTTTTCAAAATTTACGACCACAGGAAGTTAATGTACTTACTTACCCAAACGAGGCCCACTTGAATTTTGGCGTTTCATCTCCTAGTGTTAGGATTTTGGATATCTAGGGTTTTTCCATTCCTGTTTAACATAAAAAGGCCTTCACATCCTCATTTTAATGATCTTCTAGCAAATTAGCATAGCCATTACATCTCTTCGTAAAGAGAAAGTTGCCACCATTCTAGTGACTCTTGCACTATGTATTTTTATAGTCTATTTACAATTCTTTCATTAATACAAATCAAGTATTGTTGTATTTCTCTATTTTTGGTAATTTTCACGAGTGTTTCATCGTAATATCTTTGCTTTCATCTTGTTCCAAACATAATCTATATTAGTGGTATAAGAGTGGTTTGATCTTCATTTATTTTTCTTCGTGCATGTCCCCAACAAGATATAGGTACAAGAAGTTGGGACTCGAACCAACCGAGCCATTGCAAGATCGGTTGCGCTGAGCCCAACAACAACCCATGGGGGACAAAAATAAAGATGATGGAGTAGGAGATCCTATTAAAATTTTGCTCGAGGAAGCCCTTGCACGAAAAAGGAACGAAATGATGGACAACTTCGCATATATCCTTCAACGCATACCCACAGGAGAAGCATCTTTATCAAGCGGCCATACAACCCCCTTCATGGTAAGGGTAAATTTTGATATTCCCATATTTGATTGTTAGATAGACGTAGATGCCCTAGAAAAATGGTTAAATATATTAGAAGGTTATTTCTCTGTTCAAAATTTTTCCGACGGGGAAAAGATCACCTTCACGCACCTCAACACTGTCCCCCATGTCCAACATTGGTGGGAAACTTACTGGGAGAAACGTTCCATGTAGGAATATAGAATATATGGGGTTGAGCCCACTTGGGATATTTTTGTGGATGTGTTCAAAGAACAGTACTATCATATTGATAATTATGATGACCAACACATGAGATGGAGCACACTGCGGCAAGAGAAGAGCCAAACAGTGTCAAAGTTCACAAATACTTTCCATACCTTGCGCACCAAGATGGGTATCAAATACTCTGAGTGACATATAGTTATAAAATACTGTGGGGATCTACATAGGTACATCCAAACCAAAATGGATTTCCTAAAAATCTCATCATTAAGAGATGCCTATCGATATGCTATCAAAATAGAACAGAAATTTAGGCACCAGAACAAATGGGAATTCGGGTCTTCAAATCTACTACAACCAAAAAATGATAAGGACAACCCTAATCAACAACCTCCAGAAAACTAGTTTAAGACATAGGACAAGAAGGATAAAGGAAATAGGAAGAATGACACTGGGAAGTGGTGTGACTTCCACAAAATCCCCTAACACAACACTAATGAATGTCGCTCAAAACAGTCATTGGTGTCCAAGGTCAACGACACAAAGATGAGCCCTGATTCAGAATTTGATCTAGAAAATATTGAAAATAGATAGATCATCGACGAAAACCCCACTTCCATTGCTATGGCCACAACATTTCAACCAAAATAATTAGTATATCCCGAAGAGGGGGAGAGCCTCTTCCATTCATAGATGTGAGTGAAGGGGACCCCATTGCATTTCATTGTTGATAATGGAATCTGTTAGCGATATTTCTTGTTAGGGGGTTGAATTGCAAAAGAATGGGTCAAAACCCACTTATCCTAAGTTTTGGGCGCAAGCGCATCTGCAGTAAACGAGAGTCACTTTTAGACGGATGGATTTTGCGCACCTAGATCGACGGTGCACAGCAAATTCCGGACCCCCCTTTCCTTTCGACCTTTAAGTGGGGGGGGGGGTCCGGAATCGGGGGCGCACCTCTCCGACGGCTCAGATTGGCGCACCCGGATCAACGACGATGAAAGAAATTCTGGACCCCCCCCGCCTTTATATCTTTAAGCGGGGGGGCGGGGGTCCGGAATCGTGGATGCAGTTTTCCGATGGTCACGATCGAGGAGCCCAGATCAATGGCTCAAGTGCAATCCCGACCTTCTCAGCTGCCCTGACAATAACCCGTGTGGGCCATATTTTCGTCACGACATCCCTGTCCACCTTTCCCTTGCCACCATGTGTCACCATTCACCTCTCTCTCTCACACTTCCAGATGGCCTTTCCCTCGTCTCATCATCCATTCATTACCTACCACGTATCCTTGTCACTCCATGTCAGCCTTTTACTGCATTAATCTTGCCGCGTTTACGCTCTCGCTGTCTCTGTGTATATCCCTATGACTCATGTCATCCCCCTGCCACCTTTCTCACCCCTCATCGTTCTTTTCCTTGTCCTTGCGATTGGGGCCCTGTCATTCCATGGCTAAGCCTCACCTTCCCGTGTTGGCCTCCATACCCGTCCTTCAAGCCCTTCAGTTATTCCAAGTGGCAGCGCAAGAAGCTTTCCATATCTCAAAATGCTGAGTTGGCCATGGTCATCTTCAATCCCAAGAAGCAGTTATTAAAGCGGTTGGTGGTAGTTAGACATCGCCTCCGCCATAATGGGAAGTCCTGCATTGAATTAAAGACACGTCGATTCGCCGAATAAACTGTCAGGAGATCGATTGCATCTGCCATAAGTTGCACGACCTTTCAAAGATTGCAGCTCCGTGTTGTTAGAAGCCATGCAGACACAAAGCTTTCAATGATACGTCTCGATCTTGTTGCTGTTGTTAGTTTGAGTATATGAAGGCGTTTTCGCCATTTTTGTAAGCATCGATGGTTGAGCTTAGCTCCCAGTTGTAAATATTTAATGAAGCACTGATACTCTGGTTATGTATGCACTCTTGAGACTTCTTGCCTGATGAATGCGAGTCTCTTTTACATCTTTGTTCCACTGTGTTAGAATCGCTCGAAATTGGAGGATCCAGTCGAGCTATATCTATTATAGGATGATGTTGGTAGGATCACTGTAGCAGTTATAATAGTTTCTAATTAGTTCTTTTGAGTTTTTTCAGCGCTGAGTGACTCGGAATTAGATGATCCAGTCGAGTCCTCCTCATCTTCTTGAGACCCTGAATCCAAGAGGATCTTGCTCAGTGTCTTTCTTCTGCAAATAGCCATAAGCCTGCGGCCCAAAGCTGTTTGTCCATCGTTCTCATCAAGTCTTCCACCTGCTCACCCTTTTATCAACCCACTGGCTGAAGTTGGATCAAGACCTCCTTTGTCACCATATGTACCAGACTCAGTCCCCGAGTTAGAGTGATATCTCCTCGAGTTTTCCTCCATTTGATCACCCCTTTAAAACAATCGTGACATTAAACTGATGGGCGTCGGGCTCTGCTCCTGCAAGCAATCCAGGAGTGACTTCCGTCGCCGTTGTCGGGGACGATGTTGAATATATTCCCTGAGATTGAACAACAAAGATTAGACTGATTCTGAAGGTGCATCAGATATCATAACTTGAAGATTGCTACTGTGCACCTAGCGACTCCATTGTGACGACTCCGCTGAGGAGAACCCGCACTATCAATTGTGGCTTCGAGAGGCAGACACATGAGGTCAAATCCACATTTTCCTTTAGCTACGCCAAAAGCTGACATGGAAGCAGTGCGCAGAAAGGGAAAGAGATCTGCAAAATAAGTTTTTGTCGATGAAACAGGTAATATACCCCCACCTTCTATGAGAACTCCATTTTCTTATTCGCAGCTTCCTAGTCGTCCTTTTTCCGAAGTTCCACGTTCTCTAAATTTTGGGAGTGTTCCTGCTGAGTTTTCCCCTCCTGGCCTGGTATCAGAGAGAGAAATCCTTGTCACTCCTTCCTCCCCAGATTTCTTGCCTCACCACAGACCCCTAACGTCTGAAGGTTTCACCACCCCTCCTTTTGTGGTTTCTGTTGCACAGAGAGAAGCATCTGCACACTCAGGTCCCTTGGTTGTCTCTCTGTTTTCTCCGTTGTCTCCTCCAAGAATCTATGTTCCCACATCTCCCGTTCATACTCCTTATCCTCCGAGTTCTCCACTTCCTAATATCCCTATGGCTGGTGTTAATCCCCCTCCGAACAGAATGGATGCCATAGTTGCTACCAGATATGCTCCTTTGATTCTACCCCAACCTCTAAACCCTCTCCCTGCTGGAGACTATTTGAAATGCATGCCCAAGTTCAGTGGTGAGGGAGATGTAACTGTTGAAGAGCACCTAGATTCCTTTTACAGCTACGCAGACAACTTGAATATTGAGAGTGAAGATGTCTGGATGAGAGTTTTTGTCCAGAGCCTTGATGGGGAAGTGAGGAAATGGTTCAGGGGACTGGCCCCTGGATCTATTACTGTCATTGAAGCCTTGGATAATGTTTTCCTGAGGCAGTGGGGAGACAGAAAAGATTATATGTATTACATGACTGAGTTTGGGTCTCTGAGGAATATGGAAGGAGAGTCTGTTTCAGACTTCTCCAAAAGATTTAATAAGATGTACAATAAGATTCATGTAGAGATTAAACCTTCAGAGGCCTCTGCCCAAATTTCTTATGCTGGAGCATTTGACCCTGATTTTTGTCTCGTGCTAAGAGAAAGAAGAGACACCTCTTTGGCTCAGATGAAAGATGCAGCTGTAGAGGTGGAATCCAACATGCTAGCAGCTGATAGACTGAGAAGCCAGCCTGACACAGACAGAAGAAAGGACAAGTCGGAAGCCTCAACCTCCGGCACATCACTACCTCACTCTCAAGTAAATGAGTTGACCTGGGTTATGAACCTCCTCAAAGAAGAGGTGGATAGATTGAAGGTAGAAAGGAAACAAATGTATAAGGGACCTCAGACCACTGAGAATAGAGGAGGTTTCAGAAGAAAAAATAACTTTTCTCCTCCAACCATGGACAAAGAAAAGGAGAGAGACAGAGACGACCAAAGAGTTCAAGCTCCCTTCCAGAACAATCTTGTAGCTGATGAAGAAGACGGGGAAGCAGACGAGCCTGAGCCTAAAATCCACAGTGTAGAAGTCACTCCCCCTTTCCCTCATCTGACCCAAGCAGCATATGAAGAATCTCTCATGGATGGTCAGCTGAACGAATTGAGCAAAGGAGAGAAAGTTGGCAGTGGCCGAGGAAGATACAACTTGAGGTCCGACAAAAGAGAAGCAGCACCTGATGTTCCTGAGCCATCTAATAGAACAGAGAAGCCTGCTAATGAAGTAGTAGACAGAGGTAAGAAGGTTCAGCCTTTCTCTCCCATTGTTCATAATCATATTCCTGAAGTTAGAGAAATCCCAAAGCCTATATCTGCTTTCAATTTCGAACATGAGATCCAAAAAATCAGAATCCCTATGCCCCTCACCGCGCTGATCAGACATGGGGAATTCAAAAAATGCTTCTCTGACCTCCTAAAGTCCGAAGCCTTATACCCTCTCACAGACTCCATAAACCTACAAGATGAAAGACCTGCAGTAGTCCTAGGTCCCATGGTAGAAGACAGAGATGATTCAACTCCTCCCTTCTACACATCCCTGAACATACATGATAAAGTGTTGCATAATTGCCTTATGGATTCAGGGCCCTCCCACAACCTCATGCCAAAAGTCAT
>ML841835.1:16000-40283 GCA_009831015.1 Picea engelmannii
TATACTTGTATTATTAGAAGCACATATTGATCTTGGTGATGATTATGAGTTGTTGTGTTATGTTTGGTTTATGCACATCTTTGAGAGTTGTCTTGGTGATTGATATTGGTGAGTAGATATGATTTGGTTGATAAAATTGATGAGACAGGTTGTGTAATATACCAGATATAAAAAGTATGTTGAACAAAAATAAAATGATAGAAATGGCAGAATGACAACAATATAACCAGAACAATCACCACAATAATACTAAAATGATATCAGAATAACAACAGAAATAACACTTTGATTCTGAGAGCAATGTTCACGGGCCTCTTTGAAGGGGAAACCTCCATTCAAGCATAAATCTATTAAAATAATATCCAAGATAGGGTTCTCATACCCTCGACTCCTATTTATACTAAATACGTCTATTAAAAGAAGCATCTAGAGGAAGATCCTTCTAGAAGCGAAAGCTTCTATTAGGTCTTCTTACATTCGAATTATTCTGTTTTATTGCAAGGCCTTATTAATATTGACCTTTATTACATCCAAATATATTTTTCTACCTATGTGCGGGTTAGAACCCTAACATGTTCGCCCCCTTAAAAACAACCTTGTCCTCAAGGCTTGAGATGTGGAAATTACTGCAGAATGGTAGTTGGTTCCCAAGTGGCATCTACTGGAGTTGTATCTTTCCACTAGACTAACACTTCCTTGATGGTTCTCTGATGCAAGCGACAATCACGCTGGCCCAAAAATTCTTGCGGCTGTAGCCAAATGGATCCTTCTTTGGCCAACTCAAGAAGTTTGGTTTGAATTTGGCACTTAGTTCCAATCACCTTCTTTAAGCATGAAACATGAAAAATAGGATGTATCTTCGAATGACTGGGCAAAGCTAACTGATAGGCCACCTATCTCACATGCTTGAGAATGGTATAAGGACCATAAAATTTGGGCGCTAGCTTCTGACAATGCTCGACCTTGAGGGAATTTTTCTTGTAAGGTTGTAGTCGAAGAAACACCTGATCCCCTTCTACAAATTGATGTTCAGAGCAACCTTGATATGCTTGTTGCTTCATGTGATTTTGTTCCATGACCAACTTCTCTTTGAGGGTACGAAGAATAGCCTCTCGAACTGTAAGTGTTTGGTCAACCACCTGGACCTTCGAGACACTAGGTATGTATGAGAAAATTGAAGGTGGCTTATGTCCATATACCACTTCAAAAGGAGTCATGCGTGTAGCTGTATGGTATGAAGTCTTGTACCACCATTCATATAGGGGTAACCATTGAGCTCACTGATTTTTCTTTTCTGAGGCAAAACACCTCAAATATGTTTCCAAACACTTGTTGACAAATTTCGTCTGAAAATCAGTCTGGGGATGATAAGTTGTGCTGAGGTACAATTGGGTGCCTTGTAGCTTGAATAGTTCTTGCCAAAAATTACTAGTGAAATTTGGGTCGCGATCAGAAACAATAGAGTGAGGCATGCCATGAATCTTGAAGACCTGATCCATGAAAATTTGAGCCACCGTGGATGCTGTAAATGGGTGTTGAAGAGTGCAGAAATGAGCATACTTGGAAAGTTGATCAACAACCACCATGATGACTGATTTATTTCCCGATTTGGGTAAGCCTGTAGTAAAATCCATAGAGATATCCCTCCAAATAGTAGGTGGAATAGGAAGCGGTTGTAGTGTGCCTAGAGATTTCACTATTTCTCCCTTGTTGCGTTGACACACATCACATTCAACGACAAAATTATGAATGTACTGTTTCATACCATCGTAGAAAAAAGAAGGTTTGACCCTGTCATAGGTTTTGGTGAACCTGGAGTGCCCCGCTATGGGTGTAGCATGAATCTCAGAAAGTACCGTGGATTTAATCTTTGATTGTTTTCTTAAACACAAATGACCTTTGTATCAAAGCTCATCATGGAGCCAAGAGTACCCTAGGGAAGCTAGAGAATTGGACTACAATTGTTGGATCAGATGTGAACTTTTGGGATCTTGTAGCCATTCCTGGCGAACGGATTGGAGCTAATCTGGTACAATGAAGGAAAGAGGAAAAAGGGATCCTTCATCTTCATATTTTCGGGAAAGTGCATCTGCAGCCACATTGCCTTTTCCTTTCTTGTAAATGATCTCATAATCATATCCAAAGAGCTTAGTCACCCATTTTTTCTTCTCCAGGGAGGAAATGCGTTGTTCTAGAAAATACTTGAGGCTTTGATGGTCTGTTTTAATTTGGAAGCATTGCCCCAATAGATAAGGGCGCCACAGATCAAAGAGATGTAGAATAGCCAACATTTCCTTTTCATAGATTTATTTGCCCAGATTTCTTTCAGATAATTGCTTGTTGGTAAAGGCCAAAGGCCTACCCTCTTTCATAAGGACAACACCAATTCCTTTCCCTGAAGCATCACATTCCAAGACAAAGGTCTTGTTGAAATCAGGAAGGGTCGGGACTAGAGTGGTGCACATGTCCATAGTCAAGGTTTGAAAAGATTGAGCAGTGGTTGGAATCCAAGTGAAAGAGTTCTTTTTTAGGAGAGCAGTTAAAGGTGTTGCAATCTTTCCATAATTCTTAACAAACTTGCGATAATAACCTATTAAGACCAGAAATCCACGCAATCTTTTGAGATTATTTGGGTGAGGCCAGTCTTGCATAGCTTCAATATTTTTAGGATCCACCCTAATGCCATCCTTGCCAATGAGATGACCCAAGTACTCTACTTCTAAGGCGCCAAAAGAACATTTAGACTATTTCAGGAAAAGTTGGTGCTGAGAGAGTAGATGGAGAACTAGATCCACATGAGCAAGATAGTATATCCAGGTTTTTCTATAGATGAGGATATCATCAAAGAAAACTAAGACAAAATGATGGAGAAAAGGACAGAATACATGATTCATGAGGCTTTGGAAGGTGGAGGGGGCATTACACAAACCAAAGGAAAGGACCAAAAACTCATAGTGGCCCTCATGAGTTCTAAAGGAAGTCTTGGGAATGTATGACTCTTTGTACATATCTGGTGGTAGCTTGAACGAAGATCAAGTTTAGTAAAGAATTGGTTGCCACTCAATTCATCCAGGAGGTCATCAATGAGAGGAATGGGAAATTTGTGTTTAATGGTAAGTTTGTTGACGACATGGAAGTTAGGAAACATTCACCAAGAACCTTATTTCTTCAAGACCATGACCACATGATAAGAGTAGGGGCTCTTACTAATGCGGATAATGCCTGCATTAAGGAGTTCCTGGACCATTTTCTCAATTTCATTTTTTTGGGAAAAGGGGTGACGATATAGAAATATATTGGGAGGAAGGCTTCCAGGTACAGGGGGAATGGAATGACCATGGACACCATGGGAAGGAGGGAGTCCCTGGGGAGTGGAAAAGACCACTTGATGTTTAGAAAGGATGGCTTGGATGTCTTGCGGCACCGAGGGTGTCTCTGTTGCTTGTATGGCATGGAGTTGGGAAATAACACCAGAATGACCTTTTTTAGCAGATTTTCCATGTGATGGGAACTAATGAACTTAACTGAACCGACAATGATGCCTTGGAACTTATATTGGTGGCCCTCCTGGTCAAATTGCATGGTTAATTCCTTAAAATCCATGAGAATGGGACCCAAAGTCCTTAGCCAGTCTGCACCCAACCCAATGTCACAACCACCCATGTCAATAGAAAACATATGAGATTTCAGGTGGTAGTCACCAATTTGGAGACAACATTTTCACAACTCCCTCCACATTTCATGGAGCCACCATTGGCAATCATGATATGGAAATTATTGACGGCATCGATGTAGCAATGAGTTTCTTGGGAAATGCGGTGATGAATAAAATTATAGGTGCTTCCACTATCAACCAGAATGATGACCTTCCGATGCTTGATGTAACCGATTAGCTTGAGGGTTTCAGCAGCAGAGAAGCTAGTGAGAGCCTTGCGGGAAATGACCAGTTCTACTTCGGGAGGGTCCGAGGGAGGGGTTATGTAAGGGGTTTTAGGTGACTCAGACACAAGGGGATTTTCAACATCCTCTTCCGAAATATCCTCTGAGATGGCCATAAAAATATTTTGTTCCTTACACTTGTGGCCGGGGAAATATTTGTCATCACAATTATAACAAAGGCCTTTGACTTGGCATTCAACCATTTTAGCCTTGGTCAATTTTTGGATCTTTAGTGGAGCGGAGGGAGTAGTGGGATTTACTGGTTTAGGGCGAGGGATAAAGGAGGGTTTTCGGTTTTGAGAAGATACAACCTTTTGTTCTTCTTTATCTCTTTTAGTAGCCTCCACCCAACTTTGAGGCCGAGCCATGAGGATATGGGCCCGAATCTCATCCTTGAGGCCACTGATAAAACACTCTCGGAAAAAGGCATCAGACATGCCCTTTGTCCGAAAAGACAGGCGCTCAAAGGAAGCTATAAATTCTTCCAATGTTCCTGATTGTTTCAACTTTCTCAAATGGCCCAAATGGTTGGTGTCAGTGTCAAAGCATTCATAAAGATCTACCATAAATTGTGTCCAAGCAATATACCCTTGACGGGAAGTTTTTCTCCATTGCCACCATTGCCAATGTTCTTGATCTAGATGGAGAACACCATACCAGAGTTTGGCCAAGTCTTATGTAATGTCGTATAAAGAGAAATAATGTTCCATTTGGGTTACCCAACCAGTGGGGTCCAAGCCATCATATTTGGTCACATCCACTCGTGAAAGGCGTAGGTCACATTGAAAGTGATGGTGCTGAAAGTCATGGGAATGATAGGAATGTTCAGCTTCAATATGTGAAGGTGATTCAGAGGAAGGGTTATCTATAGGGATATGCAGCTTGGTGCAGAGTGTCAAAAAAACATATTCAAGCTAGGTGGTTAGGTCTTGTTTGATTTCCTCCATTGAGGACTGCATGGTTGTATTGATGGCGACAACATTGGCATTGAGTTGTTTCACTTCTTGTTGGGTCTCAGTGAGACTATATTGCAAGGTATTGGAGTGAGCTTCCAAGTCTTGGCTACGAGTATGGGCCATGAGGACGAGGGAACCGAAAAGGGGTGATTGGGGTCAATTTTTTTTTTCGAAAAATGATATGTATGAATGTGATAAGGGTGAAGAGATGAATCCAATGGAATAGGTCTCAAGAATACTGTAGTGATAAAATGCCCAAATGATTAACTATGAAGAAATGTGTAGTGCTTTGGCAACCCGAACACAGTTGTGCGACAATAGATCTTTTATGTTTTAATTTGTTTATGTTTTTGTCCCCAAGGGTTAGGTATTCAAGGGTTCTACAGACAAGGGTTTTCCCTGTGCTATAGCTCTCTGATATACATGCGGGTTCCAACAGTAGTAATCGGCCCAATATCTCAGGGCACTAACTAATGAGGCTAGACCGTGCCCTTAGTCGTACTACCCTACTACTCAGGTACTAGAGAGTATCTTCCCAAGTTCTATTCTTGGTGGCACAATAGCAGTTAGGTGGCCGATCAGTTTATCTAAAGAGGGCTTCAGGTAATCTAGGTCGATCCGTACATAGGTGATGTTTGATGCACTACCACTCGAAGGGGTAACAACATGGGTTACAAGGGTGGCCAACAAATGTGCGCTTAAGTACCACTTGCATTTCTTGCATGTATGAATCCATCAACTGTGGTTTTATGTTCATAATGACATATCTATGTGGCTTAAAGACACCGGAATATGTATCTACCCTGAAAAAAAATTACCCACAATTTCTGCTGAGGAAAGTGCTCTAATACCACTTGTAATATACTAGATATAAAAAGTATGCTGAACATAAATAAAATGATAGAAATGGTAGAATAAAAACAATATAACTAGAACAATAACCATAATAACATTAAAATGATATCAGAATAACAACAGAAATAACACTTTGATTCTGAGAGCAATGTTCACGGGCCTCTTCGAGGGGGCAATCTCTAGTTGAGTAGAGCTCTATTACAATAATATCCAAGCTAGGGTTCTCATACCCTCGACTTCTATTTATAGTAAATATGTCTATCAAAAGAAGCATTTAGAGGAATATCCTTCTAGAAGCAGAAGCTTCTATTAGGTCTTCTTACATTTGACTTATTCTGTTTTATTGCAAGGCCTTATTAATATTGAACTTTATTACATCCAAATATATTTTTCTACCTATGTGCAGGTTAGGACCCTAACAGGTTGTTGTGATAGGTTGTTTGGACAATTTGTTGTGACAGGTGTATGTGACAGGTTATTTGTACAGGTTTAGTGCATGGTTGATGCACTTGTTCATGTTACAGGTTGAGGTACATGTAGGTGCATGGTTGATGCACTTGTTTATGGTACAGGTTGATTACAGGTTGTTTGTTACAGGTTGTTGCATGGTTGATGCACTTGATTATGGTACAGGTTGAGGTATAGGTTGATGCATGGTTCAGGTTATTGGTACAAGTTATTTGGTGCAGGTTTATTGGTACAGGTTTACAACAATATATATCACAGTGATAGTGTGACAGTGGTTCCATCATTCTACTTATACGCCAGGGCAGTTGGACTAGGAAAGGACAGGTGGTTGTAGCCACCTTCCGGTATTAGCCGGAGAACATATGGGGTTATATCCTCCTTCTGGTTGTATCCAGAGAATTGGGGAGGTTGATCTTCCCTCATGTTGTAGCCTGAGAAACTAGGGGGTTGGAGCCTCCTTCAAGTTGCAGCTAGAAAACAAAGGAATTTGGTGCTTCCAATGAATGTAATTCTTCAAGACATATAAGAAAAAAATATTCCATGGTTTTATCCCGCTTTGGGTTTCCACGTAAAACACTGGTTTTTTGTGTATGTGTATGATTGTTCATTTTTTCATTGCTTATTTACTCTGCAGTTATTGGATGATAATGATACATTGATATAATACTTGGATTATATGGTTAAAAATGATTAAATTTCTCTATTATTGATTCACCCCCCCTCTTAGTAATCCAACATGCCCATGTTGCTAACTGCATTTGACGGTCGATATTTCATACCACATGGCATAAATCCCTCCTTCCCCGTGAAGTTGGAGGGAAAAACTGTGTGTGTTGAAGTGAAAGTATTCGATGTGCCTCTCGAATACAATATTTTGTTAGGGAGAAGTTGGACCTACGCTATGACAACAGTTGTATCCACCATTTTTTTGGTCTTATGTTTTCTGCACGAAGGTTGTATTATAACTGTGGATCAATTATCCTTCTCCCGTACTGACCCTTCATCGGGGGCATCCATGGTCCTGATGATTGACAACCCGTAGCCAGGTAATGTCAACTTAGGTGCCAGATTGTTTCCATATTTAATGGGGACTTTTGATTATCCATTGCATGTCGATAATGTCAAGTTTATTTTGGTTGTCCCCGACTAGACGAAGGTTTCAATTATTCAAGTCGTGTCTTTTAGAACAAGTTCCTTTAACAACCCATGGATTTTACCTTCCCCATCAACTTCGATGGAATGGGTAGGGCACCTTGGAATGGTTATGCCCTTATCCAATACTAAGGTTGCGTACACTATTTTCCAACAAGCCTTGACCAACCCTGATCTGGCTCCCCCATAGGAGCTAGATCCCATTCTAGAGCATGTTTGGGCTCAAGACTCTCTCACCACTTACAATCCCCTGGACTTAGTCTTGCCCTTTGACGAGACAATTTTAGAGGAAATGACTAGGCCAAATAAACCTTGGGAAAATATTCACCACAGATCTTATTTTTTACCCAAGATGAAGAGAATAGAGGGATGAGAGTTCATTATGACCATGAATAGAGATTCCCCTTGTCATATTAACCTTATGTCCATGCAAGGAATATATGTCAAGGGAAATATGGAAATTATAGTAGAAAAAATTCCTATCGACATCTCTAGAACCCCTGGCATCGTGGAAAATGTCTTCATCAGAGCAGACTGTTCTCTTGAAGAGATTCATATCTACATTGAATTATTTAAAGAGTTCAACAAAGTTTTTAATTGGTCTTATGAGGAAATGACAGGAATTGACCCACGTATCATTGAACATGAGATCACAACTTACCCCGATGTTAATCCTATCCGACAAAAGAATTGCCCGATCAATCCTCGTAAAGCAGCGACAATCAAGGCTGAGGTAAATAAAATCATCAAGGTTGGTTTCATCTATCCTATGCAAATGACATAAAGGGTGTCAAACCATGTTCCTGTCAACAAAAATCAAGGTACGATCCACGTATGTATGGAATTTCGTGACTTGAACAAATATTTCCCAAAAGACAATTTTCCAACCCCATTCATTGACCAGATTGTAAATGAATGTGTAGGTTGTGAGGTATTTTATTTCATGGACTATTTTTTTGGGTACAATCAAATTCAGATTAAGACCGAGGACCAACATAAAATGACATTTATTTGTCCTTGGGGTACATTCACATATAGAAAAATTCCTTTTGTCCTTAAGAATGTTAGGGCCACTTTTCAACGGGCCATGTCGTTTGTCTTCCATGACCTCAAACACATAGTCAAGGAATATCTTGATGGTATGGCATCACGTTCTTGTAAGAGATATGATCATCCTGCCCATTTACGAATTATCTTTGAGAGGTGTCGCTACTAAAGGATTCACCTAAATCCAAACAAGTGTAGTTTTTGTGTGACATCACGACACTTGTTCGATTTAATCATGCCAACTAAAGGGATCATGGTTGATCCTTTGAAGGTTGAAGCAATAGTCCAATTGCCTCCCCCGCGCACAATCCCCAAACTTCAAATTATATAGGGGAAATCCAATTTTCTTCAGTGTTTTGTTGCTAACTATGCCAATATTACTAAAGGGTTCATGCGTCTCTTGAAAAAAGGGGTACCATTCTATTGGGATGAAGCGACTCAATGCTCTTTTGAAGCATTGAAATGTGCTCTGACATATGCCCCTCTGCTTAGTCCTCTGGATTATGGGAAGGATTTCCTGTTGTATTTGGCTACCGTAGAGTCTACTATTGGCATGGTCTTGGTCCAAGAGGATGATGCGCTCGAAGAGCATGTTATCTAATATATTAGTCGAGGCTTGGTTGGACTAGAAATCAAATACACACATGTTGAGAAACTTGCTTTAGTAGCTGTTCATGCTATGCAATGGTTTCATCATTACATATTACTTTTCAAGACCACTGTCGTAGTTTTTGTAAACCCTTTTAAATATGTGTTAACACGATGGGTCATCGGTAGGAAAATTAGTCGATGGATAGTCATCCTGCAATAATTTGACTAGGATTTTGTTTCGAAAAAATCTAAAAAGTACTTGGTCTTTGCGGAACTAATCTCGAAACTTCTGATCGAGATTGGTAACACTTTTATGGAAGAGTCACCGATCAATGTGTTGAGAACTCAACACAACGTAAAAGTTTTGTGAATTTTTTCTTTTGGCTACCACTTTGTCTTTTCTGAATTTATTCAGTTGTGCAGGGATAAAAGGGATTTTCTTGTTTTTATGTTTTAATCATCAATCACTTTCAGTTTGGTTTGGAATTGTTGAACAAATTGACCTTTTTTCTAAGTAAAAATGGCATTTAGACCAAGTATACGTAGCTTAAAATTTGAGCCACATGCCCATCATTGGCATCGACAAAGTCCGAGAGGCAAAATTCCCACATAACAATGATAATCATCAATCTTCGATGCACCATCGGCATCAGAGAAATGGGAGGAAGGGCACGTCGATCATTGATTTTGTCCTATGATTTTTTTTTCTAAAAATCACCAATATACCATTGAAATCGGATAACCATAAAGTTAAACCATCGACATATGCAACCACAATCCCGATCATCTATCATCGATATATCGTCGACATCGGAGAAGAGGCGAAAAGAAACATCAATCTGTGTCTAAAGGAAAATCCTCGACGCTGAAAAGAAACGCTTCACATGCCCCTCCTGCCTCATTCTCCCTATACCTTCTTGAAAATCATTCCCCTTCTGGTTGGTTGAGTCGATTTCCCATTACTAAATAACTTTCTTTTTCATCATCTTTCTTGATTGATTCTTTGTGCAATTTTTTTTTCTGTTTTCTTGAAGGATAATTGCATGTCGTGATTTGGTTCGAACTACTTTTCATCATGTTTTCCATTGATTGAGCATGGATCAAGTTCACCAAGTCTTTTGTGTGTGCAGGAAATATCCAGGACAACCAAATCCTTTTTATGTGTAGTAAGCTTCCTCAAAAAATATGCAGGAATTCGGAGCAGTCCATTTCAGGCTTAGATTTCAAGCCAAACAGATAGGTCAAATATTCAATGGTGGAGATCTAACAGTTGACACAGATCAATGAATCTCGTACATGTGGAGTCTCAAAATCGCACGAGGTTTAATAATAAATTTACACAAACTTCACTCTGCGACTTCAACGCCTAAATGTCCGAGATCATCTTGGTCGAAAACTCTTGAATTTTGAATCACTGCATTGCTTCTCAAGATCATCCATCCGAGAGATATCCACACTTAACACTAAAAAATTACCGAATGTCAAAAAATCGGAACCACGTGGAATTCATTAGTTGAGACATGTGGCATTCATCAGGGGAGACACATGGAACTCATTTCAAACACCTTTGGTTACGTCATCTGCCCATTTTCGGGTGACACAGTTTACCCTTGTTTCTGTCACACGTCAGTGATATGACATCAGACTTCCATGTCATATCTGGAGGATCAACCATCCGAGAGGTTTTAATTCAAGACAATCACATATCACCGAAGTACCGAAGATCCGAAGAGCTGAAGTATCAAAGAGCCAAAGACATGTGGCATCCATTGGTCGCCAACATGTGGCACTCATTTCAGGTCATTTGGGTTACATCATCCATTATTCTGGGTGACACATGTCACTTTATTTCATGCGGGCACGTCAACGATAGTGACTCCATGCATACACGTCATATCCGGGAAATCTACTCTATGGAATATTTCAATTCAAAGCAACATAGAAACTCTCAAACCCCGAAGAGCCGGAGTCCTGAACTCCCAAAGTATTTAATGGTTAAAATGTCTTAATCTCAGATCAATTAACAATAATCATGAATTAATGACTCTGGGAGATTGTCACTTCAGGATATTCCAACCCAGAGAGAATGAAAATATCTGAAGTGCTAAAGCGTCGGAGACGCGTGGCACTCTTCTATCATGACACATGGAATCCATCAATTGAGACACACAACATTCATCAGTTGAGACACGTGGCACTTATTTTAAGCACATTTGGGGTTGTCACCCTCCTTTCTGTGACATGTCAACAATATGACATCATACTTCCACGTCATATTTGAGAGATCATCCTCCAAGGAATTTCTAAGAATTAAAAAAGAAAAAACTCTCAAACCCCGAAGAGCCGGAGTCCCGAAGTCCCGAAATGATGAAAGTTAAAGGTAATCTCGGGACAATCTCTAGAGGATATGTATACTCTGCGCCCTAAAGCCCCTGAACGCTAGATTTTTGAAGTGTCTCATCCACATTTATTTCACATTTTAAAATGTTTAAAAGGGGGTGCCAAAGCAAGAATGGATAAACTACACGTCTAGACTGCAGAAAGAATATAAGAGGCTCCAAAAAATGCCAACATACATCTGTCTCCTAGTGGCCTCCAATAGCACGTTGCACGCCAATACTTGATTCATAACACAATTCTATCACTCCCAGTCATTTCCAACCAAATATCGGTTCACCCCAGCATGCACATTAGTCTATCTTTAGTGCTAGTAACTGTTTTTAATTGTTCAATTGCAAAACTCTTTTAAATTCAGACATAATAAGAGGTCTTTTTTGTGTGATAAGAACCACTCATTTTTGTCAAGTCAAGTTTGGAGTATTCATTAACATACTCCAGCAATGTGTTATAGTTAAGTTAATAGGTTATTTTACAGCCAATGTGTAGAGCTAAGCCTTAGTTCCACACTGGTCGAGGGCCTCCACATCTATGATAAATAGGCATCTTTTGTATGTTAGAGAGGTCGATGGTTTTGGAGAGAAATATTTTTTTTCTGAATGTTGTAAGAGAACTATTTTTGTGCAAGTTATTTTAATTAAGAAGTTATGTTTAGAACCAAAGACACTTATTTCATCTAATACATGAATGTGATTGGACCAAGGGGGATTATCTCTATCTTCAGATTCAATATTTTCCTTAGTATTGAGTAAGAGTTATTGTATCTGCTATTTAAATTTATATTATGATGTTGTAACAATTTTTTATTCTAGTTGATGAACATAAATCAATTTTGTTAACCTGTGATTGATAATAGAGCATTGAAAATTACTTTTCTTCCACTAACTTCTTGTCACGTGTATATCTTATTTTTGTGAATGTTATCTCATACAATGTTGAATGTCTACTAATCAAAATGGTATTAATTTTGTTTTGAAGTAGTTTAGATCTTCTTCGTCTACATGCTATGGTATAAAGGTTATCCTCCAACCCATCCCCCCCCCAACTCATAGTTAGCTTCCCTCTGTCATCTAGTTTAAATATCTATCTTTCTTTTGTTATAAACGTTAGAAAATAACCAAAAAGAGAAATGCATATCCTTAGGAAAGGATTAAAAGAGAAGACATATATGTCAATCATGATTAAATCCCATCGATGATTAACCATATCACGAATTAGGAGAACCTTGCCACTCATCAAACTCTCACGAGTCTAATTGGGCCTCTTAAGCAGTTTTGATTCCTATTTTTGAGTTTAAGGGATATCAAACCCCTCAATAGAATTGATGCTAGAACAAGGGATTGAACAAATGCATGGCTAAAAATATTTCTGATAAAATGTTCTGCAAAGCCTATAGATTAAAAACATCCCGCATGCATGGCCAGTCACTCTCAAGACAACCCACATACACAGAGTACTCCCGATATGAGTAACTCACCTCAACACGAAGAAGAAGAATAGATTTACCCTGAAATACCTTCCACTCTTCCCCATGAAGAGTTAAATAAATTTAGAAGGATCACTAGAGCTTATGCCTGGTAGAACAGAGCATTACCTTTAGCTCCTTTACTTCCTTGAAGAAAACAAATAAGCAGACTAGTTGTTGACACCCATGACCAGGTATTGGTTCACACGGTATAAGACCTGATAGTTTTTCCCTTACAGAGATTGAAAAACACCTTAACTTGATACCCACAACATTAGCTGGTGACTACTTTGAACCTGGCGATTTTGAATCTAAAGAGGAAGGGTCTAACTCAGATCGCTCAGGTTATGAATCATAAGACATGGAGGATAATAATGATAAAAATGGAGAAGGGGGAAATAAACCTCAAGACAATCAACCATGGTTGGCCAGAGATGCTCTGGAAATCCTTGGATGAGTGCATAACCTACCCATACATCCATAAAAATTACTTCCTAAATTTTACCCTGAAACCTCTAGATTGCCTGAGGACCATGTTAAGAAGTGCATGTTAGCTATAATATTTTGCAACACAAAAATGTAGTGTTCATGATGTTTTCTTATACCTTTGAAAATTCATCCTCGACTTGGTATTTCAACCTGCCGGTTGGTTCCATAACTAGCTGGACAAAGTTTCAAAAGGATTTCTTTGACAAATTTTCCGAAGAAACTATCATAGGAGCTTTAATGGCTAAATTTTTTGCCACCACTATGAGTCCAAAAGGAAAGGTTAAATATTTCAACCAAAGGTTCACCACCATTTTGAACAAATTCCAACCTGAGGCTAAACCTACCCAGAAGCTGCAAATTGAAGTATATCCTAATTCTCTCCCATCTTCTATTTCCATGTTCTTAAAAAGGGATTCCCAACCTCTACCTAAGAGAGGAATTTCATTAACAATACCTCCGGGAAAACAAACAGAGAAAGGTCCTGATAAAGAAGGAGGGGATCTAGAAAACCTGCAGTGGATGATAAAAGAAATCTCCAATGATGTCTTAGATATGAAAAGGAGTACTCGAGAGGGAAACCAAAATCAAATACCTTATAATCCCTTTTTTAAAAGAAATCCACCCTTTAAATCTATAGAACCTCCCCCAGCTAACCTAAACGTCGACTTAGGGAACATAGCATCTGACTCTTTCTGCACATATCACCAAGAAAACCATTCATAAAGGGACTTCCCTCAATGGGTGAAAGCTATGAATATAATGGCTAATCGATTCCTAGATGAATTATCTCTAACCGAACAACCCAATAGCTTGGAAATAAATTCCATCGATCAAGAAAGTTAAGAGCCACCGGAAGAGACAACCATGCTATTATGGGATTCCAACCACTTGATTCCTTTCAATGACGTTTTTGAAGTGTAGGGACCTCCCACTGAATTTCTAGTTGTATAGAGGCGAAGTAAAATTCAACCTGTCCAAAGTAATCCCACCACTACTCAGTTATCTAGAGGGAAACCAATGACCGATCACCCCAAACTGCTATTGTCTCCCCAAAGAAACCCCACAAACATACACACACGGAAAGATCCTAAGCTAGAATACAATGTGGTAGAAGACTTGAATAATATGAAGGCTAATGTGTCTATCATGGACATGTGTAGGATCCCTCAAAAAAAGGATTTTCTGTTACATGCCTTAAAATCAATAGATACCCCTATAACAAGCACTGATCAAAGTAGGGTCCCATCTCCCACAGATTTAACAAATAATCCAAGTGTGAATTCTTGTTCTTTAGACAAAATAGGAAGGCCTTTTGTTCCTCCGTTCCTCTTAACGTTTGAAGTTTTCAATAGAAATCTACATAATTTCCTAGTTGATTCAGGGGCATCTTGAAATGTCATGCCATTATCAATTTTCAAAAATTTGAATGCAACCCCACTCAAAAGTTATAAACACGTTATAAAACTAGATAGGACTCAGGTAAAGGTCATTGGTGAACTTAAAGATGTCATGATCATAATTGCTACACACCCCAAATTTTTTGAAGTAATTAACATAATCGTAGTAAATATCCCTAAGGCCTATGGACTGTTGCTTGGCCAACACTAGTCTGAGAAATTAAACAGAAAATTTAGTTCCAAATAGGCTCACCTTTGTTTTCCATTAAAAGGACATACAAACATGATCAAGATTGACAAAGAAAGATATATCAAACATATTGTCACTGATTTAGAGACTCCAAATGAACTCTTGTCGACAGAGTTCCCTATTTTAGGAAAATAGTCTCGTGATTCTGATTTCAGTAATTTCGCTCCTCACTTGTCTGACATACCTCCCACTCAAAAATTTGAAATGACCTTTCAATTAGACTTACTAGAAGCCACAGAAGAAAGCATCCTCTGTCAGGATTCTCCAATAGGAGTAATAGACAAGGAGGATAAAAGTGAAAAAATAGTTAGACATGAATAAGTTAGCAATTTTCCCCAACAAATTTGGACGTTGTACTTTGATGGTTCTAAATCTCAAGAAGAGTCGGGAGCAAGATGTATCCTCATTGACTGAAAGGGGAGACAAAACTTCTTATCCTGCAGATTAGAATTTGAATGCACTAATAACACTATTGAATATGAAGCTCTAGTTCAGGGACTAAAGAAAGCCATCAATATAAACATCAAGGTGTTAGCACTGAGAGTCACCCTCATATTGAAAGAGGATAATCCCAGTACCCATCAAAATGTTGGTGGAGGTAGGTTTATGAGTGGAGGTCAAATGGATAAAGCCCAGTACAAGAATGTTTAAACACATAAATTGGACAATCGATGCATAAGGAAATGAGGTGCTCATTAACTTCAGTCAATGGTTAAGGTTATAGTTGAGCAAAAGGAAGACTTAGTGAGAAAATTGGACAAGTTTTCCATGAGCATCCGACCTTCAAGCAAATTGGTGAAGAAAAACTCAGGCGCAAGAGCACTCTTGAACTTAATTTTAAGATACTGAAATATATCACAATAGTATTATAATCAAACCTCCATTACAATACAACTACAACAACTTGTCTAGATCATCCATGCATGAGCATTTCAACATAAGAGGAAACTAGACAACGAAAGAAAATACTGAAATAGGTCACAACAACATTATATTCAAACCTCCATTACAATAAAACTACAACACCTTGTCTGGATCTTCCATGCACAAGTGTTTCAGCAAAAAATTAACCAAATGATGAAATAAGATGAATTCTATTAATGAGAATGTCTCAGGTCTCTTACATAACCAGAGAACAACTCTGCTATCAAACTATTACAAATAGGGAGCTTTGCTTGACCATCGACCATAATTTATTCTTCAACTGATGAATTTATCCTCCAAACAATAGCTGGTGTCTTATCTTTTATATCATGTTCCTTCTATCAGAAGGAGACCTTGATCAATATGGGTGTGTAGGAGAAAATTCCCTATGTTGTACTTCAGGCTAACAACTTTCTATATCCTCAGCCAGACTCTCCATGATTCCATTTAAAGGGGGTAGTAGACAATTCAACCACCTAACACCAGTCCTTCTTTAATTAACTGATTTCTTCTTGGCATCGGGATGTGGAAAAACTTCCCTCTGTGGTACTTCAGGCTGACAGTTTCCTGTCTCCTCAGCTAGACCCTCAATGCTTCCATTTAAGGGGGTACTTGATTGTTCTCTTCCCTCTGGTGATAGATTGGTCATGGTATGCTAACACTTTTATTCTCTTTGTGATGCTCCTTTGATGAATTGACTTAATGCCCAGTTTATGTTTCCCCGCGTTGATATCATATTGGACCCCATATAAGCACGTGATTGCAAAATCTGCCAAGGGAGGTTTGGGTCCACACCACTTTGGCCCCTACAATCCACCACCAACTTCCATGTACCTCTTAATATATACCATGGTTTCAATTGTGGGACCGCTCTAGAATTTTATCGTTCAAGCATGTTTTGTCCCTAGAATGAATTTTGACCATCGATCTATCGCAAATCCATGATCTGGGAAACCCTGCTATTTTAGTGCCCCAACTAAAATTTATCTGTCTGCCAACTCCGGAACCCTTTTAGACCATGCTTAGAGATGGAGCCAATTTTGGTGCTTGGGAGCTTTGAATGCTGAGCAGGAATACCTCCTTGAGGATGATTTCCCGAATCTGACGTGGCAGCCTCTCGTTAACTTTGGGAGTTCGGGCCTTCTGACCTTTTTAACGCATAGCTCTTACAATCCTCCAGAACATAGTATTTCCGGAGTGAGAGATTTAGCACCACGTGTCCTCTTGTTTTGGATGGCCGATATTCACTTCGAGAGTTTGGGACTTTTCAATGCATAGATCTTACAATCCTCCAAAGCGTCATATTTTTGAAGTGAGAGATATGGCACCACATGTCCTCTTGTTTTGGACGACCGAGATTCACTTCGGGAGTTCATGATTTAGGCCTTTTCAATGCATAGCTCTTACAATCCTCCAAAGCATCGTATTTTCAGAGTGAGAGATCTGGCGCCACATGTCCTCTTGTTTAATATGACCGAGATTCTCTTCGGGAGTTCAAGCTTCAGGCCTTTTCAATGCATATCTCTTACAATCCTTCAAAGCATCATATTTCTAGAGCGAGATATCTGGCACCGCATGTCCTCTTGTTTTGGATGGTTGATATTCAATTCGGGAGTTCGGGAGTTCGGGCTTCTAGTGTTTTCAATGCATAGCTCTTACAATCCTCCATAGGACCATATTTCTGGAGTGATAGATCTGGCATCGCATGTCCTCATTGATGGATGGTCTATATCAACTTCGGGCTTCGGGCTTTTGGGAGTCCTCCCAGAGTGCGAGATCACCGGACACATGTCCCTTGCTTTAATATGAATGGCCATAGGCAATTGTGGGCTCACAACTTGCACAAACTTTAATTTCCTCACTGATCGACGCAATGAGAAGATGCTCGTTTGTATCGAGATCGATATGCATCATTGATCTGATGATCTAGCAAGATCAATGATCCTAAGTGATTTCAGGCTCACAACTTGCAGGAACTTTAATTTTCTTTTTGATCCCTACAATGCCTCCCCACCGTCGATCTCTCTCCAATGAGATCGGGTATTCATGACTTATTATTTTCTCTATCTAATGGCTAATATGAACTGTACATAGGATCTCCACTGTTGAAAATCAATCCTTCTTGCTTTTATTTCAAGCTCGAAATGGATAGCTCTAAATGATGCATTTTGCTCATGGTTTTTCCCTGTGCAAACAAAGGACTTGGCCAACCTGCAAAAAATACATACGACCCATGACAACTTCATGTGATAACACAAGGAATTGAAAGTTTTTGGAGACTTTGAAATTATCGTTAGGGAAGTGAACAATGCTATCCATTGCAATTCACCTCACTTAAGAAATTACTAGCAAGAGGTGCACAGACTAATAGACAATTTTGAGGCCTTCAACATTATTGTTGTTCCCAGGATGCAAAATAACCTTAATGATGTTGTATCCACTACAGCCTCGATATTATCTCCTTTAAAAGATTATGAAGCATTGAGATTTGCAGTGGAACTGCTCTACAAACCTTCAAAACCTAACAAAAATTCTAACTGGAAAGTGTTTGAGGGGTATGAACAGATTGTAGATTTCCTGAATAATCAGGATAATTTTAGGGATTTGACCATTGATGATGAAATATTCTAAGAAATACTCATAGAATCAAATCTCCACGAACAAAATAATGAAACAGATCACTATGATGACAAACCAAAGTTTCACATGATACCAAAAGGAGTGACCAATCTAGAGAACCTTTTTGACCTAGGGGGGAATATTTAGAGGTCCAAAAAATGCAAAAACAGGGAGCTCATGTCCTATATATGAAACTATAAACCTAGGAACCCCTGAGAACTCCAAGAATTTCAATCTGGGCAAGACAATGTCCAAACAAGACAAGAAATATTATCTCAAACTCTTTAAAGAATATCAAGATGTATTTTCTTGGTCCTACCGAGAATTGAAAACTTATGATAATTGCATTATCCAACACAAAATCCCGTTAAAGTATGGAGTAAAACCCTTCCACAAAAATCTTAGGAAGTACCATCCATCTCTGGAACCTTTGATGTATCAAGAGATGAATAAATTATTAGCTACCAAGATTATCTTTCAGGTAAGACACTCTACCTGGGAAGCCAATTTGGTACATGTCAGAAAGAAGTATGGGGAGATTCGTCAGTGTGTGGATTTCAAAAACCTTAATAGAGCATCGAAAAAAGATAATTATCCAGTCACACCCATGGAACAACTGCTGCAGATAGTATCTGGCTCTAAAATCTTTTCCCTCCTAGACGGTTTCTTGGGATATATCCAGGTCATGGTTTTTGAAAATGATTGATTAAAAACTACCTTCCAGACCAAGTGGGGAACCTTTCGTGTAAACGCATGTCCTTCGGTTTGATTATCACAGGAGAAAACTTCCAGAGGGCCATGGACATAGCTTTTCGGGGATTAATTAACAAGTGTGTGGTAGTCTATTTAGATGATGCAACAGTATACTCAAAAAACAAGGAAGATCACATTCAACATTTGACTCATATTTTTGAAAGGTGTAGGAAGTATGGAATATCATTGAATCATAAGATAACCATATTTGGTGTAGAGGAAGGAAAACTACTAGGTCATATCATATCTCAAGGAGGAATTAGCATCGACCTTGAGCGGATAAAAGCGATAGCTCAACTCCCCTTTCCTCACAATAAAAAGGCCATGCAATCCTTCTTTGGGAAAATCAACTTTGTGAGAATATTTACTCTTGACTTCACTGAAACTGTTAAACCTTTACAAAAAATGATTCACAAAGATGCAAAGTTTAAATGGGATGAATAAAGGAAAGGAGCTTTTAACAACATCAAAACTGCAATATCCCAGGCACTAGTACAACGAAGCCCTGATTTCAACAAATATTTTTTCCTTTATACCTTTTCTTCTGACCAATCCTTTGACACAGTACTTACCCAGAAGGTTGATGAAAACAATGAGGCACCAATATTATTTATGAGCACTAACCTTCAAGGAGCTGAACTGAACTATCCAACTATATAAAAACATGCTTACGTAGTTTATAAAGCGGTCAAACATTTCAGATCCCATATCATAAAGAATCACACTAAATTCATAGTCCCTCACCCTGCAGTCATATATTTATTCACCCAACAAGAAATGGGAGAAAGGAGGGAAAATTTGATGGCAATCCTTTAGGAATTTGATCTAGACATAAAACCTGCCAAAATAGTCAAAGGACAAGGATTGTGTAAACTGGATGTTGAGGCCTAAGATTTGATCAACGTAGAAGACTCTGGTTGGGAAAAGGAGTTTTCATTATGGTACAATGAAGCCTTATATGTACCTCCCAGGAAAGAATATTGGTATGGAAACTTTTCTTATCTTCTGCATCATGGAACTTGTCTAGAAAACCTAAACCCTAGAGAAAGGAAAGCTCTCAAGTTAAATTCCATTCAATATCGCCTCATAAATTATGTAATTTTTCACGTAAACTATGATGGAGTACTCCTTATATGTCTTGAACATGATGATGTAGGAAAGGTATTGAAAGAACTCCATGACGGCCCAACAGGTGGACATTTTGCAGGAGAAACCACGACTCACAAAATATTAAGGGATGGTTATTATTGGCCTACTTTGTTTAGGGATGTTCATGCATATGCTATGAAATGTAAATATTTTCAAGTGATCACCGGTAGGGAAAAGAGATCATCCATTCCACTCCATCCAGTGACCATATCCAGACCATTCGAGCAATGGGGAATGGATGTCATAGGAGAAATTACTCCCAATTCTTTGAAACAACATAAATATATATTGACTGCTACAGATTATTTTACGATATGGATGGAGGCTATCCCTCTCACACATGTTAATGAAAAGGTAGTAATACAATTTTTAGAACAACAACTAATAACAAAGTTTGGATTTCCCTCCATTCTCATTTTTTACAATGTTGCCTACTTTTCTTCCATGCTCTTTACAAAATTCGCCCTTGATAAGGGGATAATAATAATATATTCTACAAACTACTATCCTCAAGGGAATGGGGTAGCATAGTCAACCAATAAAAGCATGGTGAGAATTTAAAAAAAGACAATTGTTGAAAATCGGAGGAATTGGCATAATTTACTTCATAATTCCCTATGGGCCAATAGAGTAACACCTAAAGAATCCATAGGAAAATATCCATACTTTATGGTATATGGGAAAGAATCCATTCTTCCAAACGGATTGTACCTTCCATATTCACAACTTGCCCATGCATCAAGAGGTCAGCCCTCATCCGCTCTACAACAAATGATTGATACCCTTCTCATGCTAGATGAAGAAAGAGAAAAAGGATAAAGTTAAGTTCACCGCTCATCAGTAGGTAGTTAAAAGATGGTTCGACAAACATAAGGCCAAAGAAAATAATTTCGAGGTAGGAGACCTAGTCTTGAAGTGGGATAAAACAAATGAGTCATGTTGGCATAGGGGCAGACCCAGGGTTCAATGCTTAACAACGCACCAACAAAAACCTGACTACCGGCCCTTTTGGAAACACCTGCGAAGCAGATGAGGTCTCACTTGAGGTAGAAGCAGGGGCGGTTACAGGACGCAGGTGTCTATAATCAGGTTGGGACACAATTTTGTGATAAGAGCACTTCACAGAATATTATGTTAATGCTTAGGAAGTGAACATGCATTAGTTTATCAACCTCATTAACATTGCAAATAATAATCAAAGAAAGATAAGCACAATAACAACAAGTGATTATGCACCCTGAGAACTTACCACTTAGCACTATGAGTTAAGTCTAGCATTCATTTACCCTTTAACATAAGTAAAGTACTTAAGCAACAAAATATACATCATAATCAAAGCACTAAGCAAATGCATAACAGAAATGACACTGCACAAAAAAAAGCATGAGACACCAGATATACGTGGTTCACCCTAGGGTGGGGCTACGTCCACAAACCACTCGCCTCTTTATTATTTTACAAGATATTATATCTAGTCACTCCTGTGCACTAAGCCACAGAGTCGAACTTCACACAAGACATGAAATCTGCGCACTAAGCACTAGATCCTCCTTCTTTACCTTCCAAAAATAGGTCAAATACATAGAGCCAAAATCTCTTATCATGACACTTATCACCTGCTCCACAATGTGCATCACAAGCACTAAGCATAGTCTACAAAATCACAGTTGAGCACAAACCCTCGACCTCATACACTCCTTCGCATACAGAACTACTTGCTTCTACACTACATTCCTCTTATTTATACTTTACAAAATCTTACAATAAGGCCTAGACATGGGGAAAACCCATGGGCTGACATCTCACAAACCCATTACAAAACCCAGAGGACCCCTTATTGGGTCCACATAGACCTCAAAATAGGTGAGATCCATGATCTCAGCTCCGCCTGGGTGCTCCTACTTCGACCAACGTGTCAAAGTCCAAAAGTGGGCCAAAACCTCCAAAACTGACCAAAGTTTCCCCAAAACTTGTTTGAGGGCCAACAGGCCCCCAATACTCACATGTGACTCGTCCCGAGTCACTCAAGTCCAGAAAATATTTCTTCAAAATCATCGAGCTTAACTCAAGCTGCCTTGACTTACTGCCTCGCTTGAGCCTCCTACTCAGCGAGCTCCTGGACTGTCTGCTCTGTAATAGGCCCTTCCAGGAATTGTTCTACTACTCCAACTACTTGATATAACTGTGAACCCTGGCCATCAATATCCTCAAACACCTTGCAAGCTTCGGCCTGCACAGGTTGTAACTTATGTGTTAATTCCATCACCTTACCATGGAGGCCAGTGATCTGTTGTTGTATTGTGCGCTACTCCTGGGATCTCTTCATCCTTTCCACTTATGTGAGTAGCTTCGTCTGTGCCTGCAATGAAAATTCTTGTTGTTGTGCCTCCTATAACTGAGCCTCTAGCTTCTTTAACTCTGTATCCTCGGAGAGGCATTCATACGTCTGGGTGCTTCTGTCACTCAAATATTTACATGCCGAGGTGAAGGATTTTATACTTTCTACTGTGTTTTTGGAAGACTCCTCCCTCTGGTCATGCACCTCTTGTGGGGTGCTCGACACTGTTTGGGCCTCCAATTCAGATTTCCTAGCCTGAAACTGTTAGAGGGTCTCTGCGAGCTTCACTACTTGAGCTTCGACAGGCTCTTTCTCCTCTTGTACCAAGCCTGGTATAGAGTGACACACTTTTCTTACTTCTTCTTTGACCACGAAATTCTCTGTGAGTAGCTTCTCTTTTTCCTTCTATAGTTGGGCTTCTCCAGCTTTCTTTTCCTCATGAAGCTCTGCTTTCTCTCTTTCATAGGCATCTACACTATCTTGTGCTTCTTGTAACTATACTAGGAGTTCGTATTTGTCCTTTTGTAAGGCTTCTGTAGCCTTCTTCTTCTCTTCTTGAGCTCTTTGGAACCGATATTCTGTTGCATCAACAAGCCTTCTTAGCTGGTCTACTCTTTCAATGGTCATTTCTCTCTGTTCCCTTTTGTATGCCTCCAAGCCTGCCTCCAATACTTTGACCTGTTCTGGAGGTATTCCTTTAAGGTTAACCTGAACATCCAAGTTGGGGCTATCCTGTAATGTTGCGGGGGTGGGAAACTTGATTCTATACTGGGGGAGGGTGATCCAAATCCCTGGTTCACCCTGTAGAGTTGGTTTGTCCCCCAAGTCTGTGGTCTTCGATGAGGAAGGCGCAGATGACGCAGTAGGCACTTCGTGGACCAAGCAAACAACCTACTGCACTTCCTTCAACTCCCTCTCAATCCTTTCATATAATTCCACCCGTTTCTCTTCATATCTCTGCAACATGTCTTCAGAGGAGTCCTCCATAGGTCTGTAGACTAGACTAATGTAGTCATCAGAGAGAGTGGCTTCCAACTATGGCTTATTGGTGCGCATTTTCTTCCTTGTTGAAGGTTTCTTTGGAGTAACTTTCCTCTTTTGTGGGGTCACTGTCACAACAAGGGGATCTATAGGTGGTGGGGTGCTAGCTCCTGTAGCTTCGCCTCCTCCTTTCTCTTATTCTCCTTCATCTCCTCCTCCCTATCCTTCAATTTCGTCTTCTCCTCCTCCTGGTGAGCTAAACCCGTTATCTCCAAAGGTTTCCTCTTCTTCCTCTTCATCACTCTTTATGTCCTGGACTTCAACTTGATTTTTTCATTCCCTCTGCTTCTTCGTCCCACTAGACTGTCTAACATGTTCATCTCGCGTAACCATCGGGCTTCCTATAGTATTGGTGTCAGATAACTCTGCATCGGCGACAGGTACAAGAAATTATTCTGGTCGATCCTTTATAATTTGTTCCATATCTACATCTGTGAGCTTATAGTATGACTG
>ML841836.1:0-21459 GCA_009831015.1 Picea engelmannii
TATGTCGTTAGGTAAAAGTGTGTTTCTTTAGTATGCATTAGTATGCATTTGTAGTTAGGCAATCTGACGGTCACGATATGTTCCCGACATAGAGTGATCCGATGGTTCATACTCTCCTCGATCTTAACGGCCATTGATCCGTGACTTAACACCCGATTGGTCCATGATCTCTATTTAAAGAGCATGGAGGGTCATTTGTCGATGATCGATTGTGAGAAACTCTCTTGTAAAATCTCTATGTAATCTTTTTCTTTGCATTAATAAACTGCTCCAAGTGGTCGCGTTGGTTGGGGCCATGGATGTTTCCCCGTAGGGGTTTTACCACATGAAAACATCGATGTGTTGATCTTTGATCTGGTTATGTGAGTGGTTACTGAAGGTGTTCATCCTCTGTTGGAATACCTGTGTTGTCGAACACAAGTAGATATTTGCAGGAACCTTTTTGGAAACTACTTGGAGTAATCAAGAAATATTTCACCTATGAAGGGAGGTTCGACAGGATACATTCGCATCACATTAGATTGTTGATACACTTCACATTAAGGAGACCAATAAATCTACCCTTTTTCTTACACCAGAACCTCCGAGAGATGGCAAACAGTGCACAGGATGAAGCGGATCAATCGAAAAGGAAACTCTCCCACGTCTCACTGATTAAATTGTTGGTAGTTGAGGAATTAAGACGGTTGGGGAGCAACTGGGATTCGTTCTTGCTCACTGCAGGCATCCCCAAGGATCCAAAAGGAGATTTCCCTCTATACGCAGAAAGGGTAATATCACACCGCGCGGAGGCTGGAATGGAAGAGGCTGCGTAGGAAAGAAAGAAGTTGGAAGCTCTGTCCTCCCAACAACAAATACCCAGGAGAAGGGGCAGGCCAAAGAAGAACAAGGAAGTTGGGGAAAATCGAGTCCAAAGTGAACCGTGCATAAGGTCGCCTGCTGAAGAATTACTTATGCGCGTTATTCAGCTGGAACCGGTCGAAGGTACAAGTCGAGAAAGCTAGAGCATAACGAGGAGGATAGATGTTGGAGGCATGGATGTTCGAGAGTCGTTTCAACAACTGAAGCAAGCACAGCTCACTATCGTCGAGTTGTACTAGGAAAATAGGGAACTAAGACGACAGTTAGCAGTGAGGACCCTTGAGGTGTCAGCGTCACAGGGTCGTAAGGGAAACATGACATTGCTCAAGAGACAGTTCAGAGATGTGCAAGATACAATCGTACAGTTGCATGAAACACAAAGGAGGTCGGAAGAAAGGAATGTGAAGCACTACAGAGAATGTGAAGCGGCTGGGGAGAAAGCCCACGTAGCTCTTGCCAGCGCACAGAAGAAACATGATTAACTGAGTTCATTTTTGTATTCTCAAACGTGGCGCGGATCTTGACAGTTTTGAAGAAGGCATCGCCCTTAGATGGTGTTTTCATTTTGGTAATGACTATGACAGTCAGCAGTCACTCACCACGTACGTACCCCAGCGAATGAGCGTGTGGTAGAAATCAAGGTCGTTACAGTGGATGGTTGGAGTCTGACAGAGCATTTGATAATTTGGATATCCTATCGAAGGAATGTATCGACACATCACTCTCCCCATGACGAGACCTTGCTAATAACCAAATACTCGTGGCAAAGACAAGCGATCGTGATGCAACCGAATACAGTTGGTTTCTATTTTTGGAAAGACGTCGTGTGAAAATTCATTTAACGGAGAACAAACAGTTTCCTAAATTCTAGGGATAGTAGCTAGAGAGAAGGGTAGCCCAAGCAGCGCCCTCGCCTATATATTTGATATTTTCAATGTAAGCTAGGTTGTTTGGAAAACTAGTGTAGACAGTGACTATTGAATTTAGTTTGAGCTCGATCGAAATTTAATGCAAAATTCCTGAAGCTTTGATGAAAAGATTCTATATGTAGCAGTTGGATGTATTGTTTCCTTTCTTTGCATCTGTACTTCCTGTATTCTTTATTCATATATATTTCTGTCTGAATCGGAAAGTAATTTTGAACCTGGTATTTGTTGCGTGGTGCCCTGGGATTCACGCCATTCAGAGGAACTGTTTTCCTCTAAGTTAACTCCGAATTCATCCTCAGAGGTGCTCCGAGTTACTTCATGTGTTTCTCCCCCTTGCCACACACCACAATTTTAAACTGAATATTGTTACTCGCTTAGCCTTTATCCTCTCAAGTTCAGTCACCGAGTCATTTGTTTCTATCATTTTCTTGAATCGACTCCATATCCCAAGGTCTTACTCTCTTGCGCCAATAGAACCAGAATTTATGATGCAAAAGGTGTTAAATCTAGCCGACATCTTAAATCCATATCCTGTACCGAGACAAAGTCTTACGAGAGAGCCCTCTCCAAGTCCAAAAGGGTAGTTTCGGGTCTCAAAGTTGGTTTGTAGGTTGCCTCTGTCATTCGTTTCTCAGCCGAACAAAGTTTATAGAGCGCTAACATTATGGCGTCATTGTCGGGGACAAAATTGAATAAATTTTCCCTCGGGGAATGACTAACATTATAGTTTGACCCATGAGGGTAACAGAGGGACAAACATCTATATTGGTTGAGACCTTTACCCTGACGACTCCAATCAAAAATACCAGTAGCACAAAGTAGCATGATTCAGGAAACCTGGCTCCAAAGATGATCTATACCAGAGAAAATCCTGACCCAAACCCTGTAGAGCCTGTGTGCGACCCTGAGAAACTTCTGCGCAGAACTAGGGAGCAAGCGCCAGACCCGTTCTATTACTTGGATAGAAGCCTGTCCTTACCCAAAGACGTCGCACAGAGCATCGACAACCTTGATTTTGATGCCATGTTTGAGCAAACCTTGTTCAGATCTAATTCGGAGACCAGTTTGGACGATATAGTCTTCGACCAGAAGAGGTTTCAAGCTCTAATACCTAAGAACATACCCCAAATCCCTAACCCTCCTAGATCCATGGCCGCCAGATTCGCCCCCCTAGTTCTGTCAGCCCAACTGCATGATTTGCCCCAGAATTATAGCCAGAGGATCAAGCTCTACGATGTTGAAGGGAACGTTTCAGCCCAAAAGCATTTGGATTGGTCCAATGATTTCGTCGACCTAGAGGAGGTGGACTATGCAGACACAAAGATGAGATTGTTCGCGCAGAGTCTGTCGAGGGAGGTGAGGAATTGTTTCAAATCCCTCCCAGCAGCAAGCATCCAAGACTTCGCCGCATTCGAAACATCTTTCATTACTAGATGGGGAGACAATAAGAACCCCTTGCAGTGGTTGACGCAGTACAATAACATGAAGAGGGCGTCGTAGGATACTGTGCAAGATTTCTTAGCCTGTTTCATAAGGGTGTATAACTCAATTCCCATGGAAGTCCAGCCACCTCCCGAGGCTGCGCAGCTGCGATACGTTGATTCCTTCGACAACGATTTTGCCTTGTTGTTGAGAGAAAGGAGATCAACAAATCTAGACGCCATGATGAGTGACACAATCAAGCTCGAGGTAAATCTAGTGGCATCAGGGAAGATCAAACAGAGATTCAACAGAGGTGATAAGAAACCTTAAGGGGATGCGCAGCCATCGACATCTAGGTCCTCGAACGACAAATTTAACTTAATGATGAAGACCATGGAGAAACTAATAGAAAGAATGTATGTGGGAAACAGACCCATTGCCCGAGAACACCATGACCCCTAGCCCAAAAATCAGAACCTTAGAAGGGGTCAGGTCCCTCAGATTAGACAGAGGGAGCATAGAGAACAGGGTAACCAACAAACAAGACCTTTGTTCCAAAATAATTACGTAGACAAGGATTTCGATCAGATGTTCCAAGACCAAATGCATTGTTACGATGACAAAAACACGCGTGTGTTTTTTACGAAGGGAGAACATGATCAATACATGACCGAAAATGACGATATTACACTGGAGGTGGACGACTCACTCTCCTGGGAAACAGAAGAATTCAGGAAAGGATATCACAACGCCATCATGCAATTTCAGAAACAATACAACCTCAGGAGCAAGAAGGCGCCTACCGAACCTCAGCAGATAAATCCCATAAGGAAACCTTCGGTGGATACCCCTTCCACAAGTCGCCCAAAACTAGACAACCCAACCAAAGATGCGGCTGAAAAGGCAAATTCAAAGGAGGCTCCGAAGAAATCACCAGAGACAAGTCAAGTTACGCATGGCAAAGATTTAGAAAAAGTGTCTCCCCCTTTAACTTTGAGAGTGAAATGGCCAAGATCAAAATATCTGTCCCATTCAATGAACTTATCAAAAAGGGTGAGTATCAGGAGCAGATTATTAAAATGTTGAAAATGGGAGAAACCCCCGACACTTTGAACATCCAGGACAATCACCCTGCTATTTTGTTTGGTCCGCGCATAGAGGAGACAAATGATACAATTGTCGACGTGTTGTTACAGAAAGACGATCATAACTTTCAGAAGCCTATAGCCTATTTCAACAGGACGCTCATGGATTCGCCACTAAGGTACGACATTATGGAGAAACAAGCATGCACCTTAGTAAAATCTCTAGAGTTCAGAACATACATATTACACTCCCACGTTATCGCTTACATACCCAGCAACTCAGTCAAGGATATCCTAACTCAGCGTGACCCTGAGGGAAGGAGAGGTAAGTGGATAGCGGCCATGCTGGAATATGACCTCGAAATCAAGCCCACGAAACTAATTAAGGGTCAGGGCCTTGCAAAGTTGATGGTGCAGTCGGACTGCGACGTTGTGGGAATCAACTTCATCGTTGAACTGTCAGAGAATCCTCAATAAGAAACAATTGTGTGGGTGTCTCAGAAGTTCGTCGATTCGTCGTGGTATACAGACATCATCTATGTGTTGAGGAATCTGCAAGCCCCCCCGGGTTTAAGTAAGACCAAGGCCAAATTCTTAAAGCTCAAAGCGGTTAATTTATGCATCTTGGATAACTCACTGTACTGGAAAGATCCTGGAGGGATATTGTTAAGTTATTGAAGGACGACACAAAACAAGCTATCAAGGAATTTCACAAAGGCGACTGTGGAGGACACCACTACCGGAAAACCACCACGCACAAAATCCTAAGAGCAGGTTACTATTGGCCTACCATCTTTGCAGACGTATACAAAGAAGTTGATGGTTGCCACGAGTGTCAAATTTTCGATGGAAGAAAAAAGTTGCAGCCCCTGCCACTAAAACCGATCTCAGTCGAATCACCTTTCATGCAATGGGGCCTGGATTTTATAGGGGAAATAAATCCACCGTCCTCGATGCAACGTATATGGATACTCACGGCCACAGATTACTTCACGAAATGGATAGAAGCAATCCCCACGAAGCAAACTTCATCCCAATGTATCTTACATGACTACAAGTGGCAAAGAAATTTTCAAATTGCATAATACCTTCTTGACAGATGCCAACATACATCAAGGGATCAGATTTCCCATGGAAGAGCTATTAATACTCGTGGTTATATATATTCATTTTCATATAAGTACAATGTGTACATATATACACATCATAAGAAGGTAAAGGATTACAAACAAACCTTCCTAACATGTGAACTCATCAAAACTATGGAATTTAAGAAAGTTTCTTCCCAATCTTTTCCAACATAGAAAAATTATGTGTGTGTGTGTTGATCAATTGGTAAAGTGAGGAGTTAATGTAGCCTCCACCAAGGCTCAAGTCTCGCCCTTGACATGATGTAAATCCTTTGTGTTGACTTTAGGCCTTGTTCCATATATATATCATAAAACCAAAGGGTTAACTCAATCATTGGAACCATCTACCCAAGGTATGTTGTTGACAAGGCAATCAAGTTCATTACGATTGTCAAGTCCATTAGGGTTACCGACGATTATTGTCACTAGGAATTGAACCTCTTTGATTTGAATATTTCACGAAAGAAGGATCCCACGAGGTTTTCCATGGAAAGAAAATAGAACAATATCATGTCAATAACTCGTGATATATATATATATATATATATATATATATATATTATAAAACCTGAAGGGTTAACTCAATCATTGGAACCATCTACCCAATGTATGTTGTTGACAAGGCAATTAAGTTCATTGGGGTTGTCAAGTCCATTAGGGTTACTAACCACTATTGTCACTAGGAATTGAACCTCTTTGATATGGATATTTCACAAAAAAGGGATCCCACAAGGTTTTCTTTGGAAAGAAAATAGTTCATGTCAAATTATCAATAACTCATGATATTGAATTGTTTGTAATCATTATTAATGTTTAAATTTGGAGGCCGCACTTCCTAATTAGGACCCTTCAAAGATGGAAATGCACTCTAATTAGAAATTTAATAAACATGTTTTCTAACAACTCTTGATGAATATGTTTTCCATAGTTGAACCAACATCTACTTTATCTCTTTTTGTCTCCTATTGTGTGAACCTACACTCTACATCCTTGAGCATTTCCTTCTTCTTCTCATTTGACATGCACTAGTGTGCAATAATAAAGTGCTAACAAAAAGTCATACCCTATTATAACAATTTAGTAAAGTATTTAGATCTTCACTAATAACCATTACCTCAATTACAGCTACACATCCCTCGATAACAATGTAAAGAGGTATTTAAACTCATCTTGTATTATGTCATACATTATTTAATACAAAATTATCTCTTTAAATTGGAAATAAATATAGAGGAAGAGAGTGAAGTGAATTAATTATTAATACATATTATGATACTAATATAGTTAATTAATCTAATTTATTGTAAGCTTAAACACCTAATCTAGTTTTTTTACCAAAAATCTATTGATTATTCATATCATGTATGATTAAAGTTCTTTTTAGTGTTATTCTTAAATTAGTTTTTATTTGTAACACTGAATTCCACTTTTCTTACATGTCCTGAAAAACTTTTAGTTAATCTCAACCTTGAATTTGACTCTACGACAAATAAGCTACCAAATAACACTTGTCTTGTTTGTCCCAAACTGATTATCTTGACTTTGCAAAGGCTGCCTTCTCAAGAGTGATCTAGATTTATACAAGTTAGAAAGCCTCCAATTATCACAACTAATGGTCGAGCTTTGTCTACATTAGTGCTACAGGGAAAATATTAATTGCATGAGAATATTCTGAATATCTCTGTGTATCTCAACTTTGAATGTTGCATTCAGTGGTTGAACTCTTGAGCACATGAATGTTGCATTCAGTGGTTGAACTCTTGAGCACATGAAGATGATTTGCCTCCAATAATATTTGAAGGACTTTGTTGATGAAAAAGGTTCTTTATTGTGACGCTATAGTCATTCTTGAAAATTGCCCTTTATTGTGAAACTAGTCATTCTTGAAAATTGCATGATCAAAGACTAACTTTTTATTATGCTATTAACCATTAACCCTTTGCACTACAAACTAGTTCTCACCATACAAATATGTTCTCCATGCACTTTTGCTCTCACCATACAAATATATTCTCCATGCACTTTTGCTAATTGATGTGATTCTCACCATGCAAATATGTTTTCCATACACTTTTGTTAATTGATGTGGAATCTTTATGATTCAAATATGTTTTCCATACACTTTTTTTTTAATTGATGTGGAATCTTTATGATTGTTTTTCAATTTTAGAAGCATTATAAAGAATATTTTATATTTTATTGCACAATGCATTTTGCAAAATGTGTAGTATCTACAAACAATTGTGTAAAAAACATACAATATAAGCAAATGATTTCATTAATGTGGACAAAATTTACATCCTTGATTGTTCTCTAATTAATATCCATTTAGTCAATAAATCTATGATTCGTCATCCTTCAAGACATTAATCACTGTAATGGTGACAAAAACCACAAATTTTATAATTGAAAAGATCTAGGTAAAGCTCAATGGTTTAGCTCAACTAATTGTGGTCAATGTTGCTGGACATTTAACTAGTTATGTACTAACATGTCTATTTCAAATACCCCTAGGTATCAATTTAGTCAATAAATATATGATTTGTTATCTTCCAAGACATTAATATCCATGTAATAGTAACAAAAACCACACATTTAGCTGGTTCTATGCCAACATGTGTCTAGTTCAAACACCCCTAGGTGACAAATACTAGTTTACATCAACGAGTTAAATAGGGATGCCACCCATAAATGTGGGGATGCATCCTTGGGTTTTTGTCAAAGTTTTCCTCGAGAAAAAAAAAAACCCAAATAAAAAAGGGATAAAATTGAAGTTCTCATTACCTCTCCATTTATGTACATGTTAATGAATAACACATGTTGATATTGAGAGACACTCATTGTTAGAACTCTCATTTGGGACCTTTGATGCCAACCTCTCTATATTATGTGATTCTAGTCAAGCTTATATCATTCTCATTTGTTGTCACATCCTATTCTATATTGTGATGTTGCTTGTCCTAAGATCCACAACTAAATTGCTATATGTGAAGTCCCTTGGCTATTCTTGCTTTATATTGGTAGGGTTCATACATCTACTTAGTAGTCTTTTGTTTGGTTAGCGTTACCATTCCTTTACCAAACTTTTTGGTAAGTATATGACAAGAACTACATCTGCTTTTGCTAACATATGCAACCCTTTTCACCCAAGAATCCCACCTACCTCCACGTATATAGATTAGTTAGCCCACTTACCTCTACATATATAGAGCTTAGTTAGCCCACTTACGAAGGTACATTTAGACAGCCACTATTTCAGCCTAAAATTTGGTCATGGTCATTTGTATCAAGCCAAGCATTTAAGGGTTTGATGAGATGCAAGGCAAGATCATTCCTAAAAAGTAGACATTTATATAGTCAGGCCTATTTTTTCTGAACATGAAATCAAGAGTCAAAATGCACGCTGAGAATGTATATTTTAGACAAGTAAAGCACAATTATGAACGTCCGTTTTGTACATATATGCAAGGAAAATAACAGGGAAAATAACCTTGCAGTTTCTTTAACAGTAGTCTACATTCTCAGAGGCAAGTAAAGCACAATTATGAAGGTGCGTTTCGCACATGGAAGGAAAATACATAGGCAATTTCTTTACCAATAGTCTACATTCTGAGTATGTACATTCTAGGCAGGTAAAGCACAATTATGAAGGTCCGTTTTGTACATATATGCAAGGAAAACAACCGTGCAGTTTCTTTAACAGTAGTCTACATTCTGAGCATGTACAGACAAGTAAAGCACAATTATGAAAGTCCGTTTTGCACATGGAAGGAAAATACTTGGGCAATTTCTTTACCAATGGTCTATACATTCTGAGTATGTACATTCTAAGCAAGTAAAGCACAATCAAGAAGGTCCGTTACGCAGATGGAAAGACAATAATTTTGCAATTCCTTTAACAATAGTCTACATTCTAAGAATCTGGAAAGACAGTAATTTTGCTATTCCTTTAACAATAGTCTACATTCTAAGAATTGTATATTCCTGGCAAGTAAAGCACAATTATGAAGGTCCGTAACATTAGTAAAGCTATGGACCCTACAAATAAAGGCAGCTTATGGATCTGAATCGGTGAAAAATCATGGCATAAAGAAGGACAGAAAGGAATCACAGACCACTAAGAATCTCACAAATCAGTCCAAAAGGAATTCATGTTATGACATCCCTGTGATATTAACAGCATCTGTATGTATGCATATCAAAATTATGAATCGGATATTTTAAGAAAGTATGAATCAATTCTAGTATAAGTCCATTGTCCGTATAATGAGAATTTTTTGGATGTCGAGTTTAGCCATCATAAAGTAAGTACATCCCACAGACATGTTATCTCCCACCGAGAAGAAAAAACACACAGTTCATGCAATAAAAATTACCAAGGCTTAAAAGCTTTCTTGATGAAACCGGATTCCAATCTAGAATAAACATTCAATGGCATTTGTTCCTTGAATGTAGACTCAAGATACAGACGACTTATGTGAAAGAGAGTACAGATCAAATCTAGTAAATGCATTGTCCATACAAAGAGAATTTTTTGGATGTCAAATAAGCCTTCCACTCAATTCACATTTCAAAATGAAATTCAAAACAGCAGTTAGAACCCAATCAATACCTGACTTCAAATTTCAGGTTCTATTGTTACCGCACTAAGCATTCTAACAAAACAAAAGAGGGTTGCCCAAAGAACATGGAAACAAAAGAGGGCTATATAATACTCCCCGGACAAACATTATAAACAAAACCTAGCTATATAATGTAACCCCATTATGTTTAAAACATACTATGTTTGACCTTACATTCATCTCATTTTGCCAACATCATCCTAACAAACTCCTCATAATTGACTTGACCATCTCCATCAACATCAGCCTCACGGATCATCTCATCCACTTCTTCGTCAGTTAGCTTTTCCCCCAAGTTGGTCATCACATGTCGCAGCTGAAAAAAAACATGTCCATTATAGAATCAATCATTCAATTACATAGGTACCTGTGAAAAGTGCAATAATCTTCAAAAACAGCATACAAGTGACCCAATAGTGCACACAGATGAGTGAAATTCACCTCAGCAGCAGATATGAAACCATTTTGGTCCTTGTCAAAAACCTTGAAGGCCTCCTTCAACTCTTCCTCTGAGTCAGTATCCTACAACAGCAATAGAACCACAGTAAGCTCCAGCACCTCAAAGAATATATATGGCGAGTTTCCAGTTGTTCAGTAAAACCATCATTGGCATTAAAGCCTGTATTGTGTGTGTAAGTGATCTGACTCGTTGAGAATCAAATTTTCCATCTATGCCTATCAATTGCTAGATACAAAACACTAAAAGAAATTTTTGTGTCTATAAACACAAATTACAACTTGGACAATCAATACCATAAAGGCAGTTTCTGCAATTGAATAATGAAAGAAAAACAAACTGTCAATTGGGTGTAGCTCGAGTGGCTGAGAAGAAATATTGTTTCCTCCCCCGCCCGGCTTCAAATCCCACTTTGTGACATGTTAGCTCTTATTGAGCCGATTGTTGCTGAGATGTTGACCTGGCCTTGAGACCTGAAGAATCTGGTTTATCCTGGGTACCATCCTCGGAATGAGGGGAAGTGCCTGGTGGGTTCCCATGAAAAATGCATTACACGGAAAAAAAGAAAGAAAGAAAAACAATCACAATCATGACTCGGGTTCAAATCCCAGCTTGGATCATCAATTCAATAAAGGCTTAAATTTAAATTCCTACCAATTGCACAATAATGACCCAGGTTCAAACCCTAGTGCACATAGAGCCCTGATCATGTATATGGTTGGCTGAGTTTGACAGTCCCCAAGTTTAAGTGGGCTTTGACAAAATAGTGCAGAGTTGGGGTTCATAACTCCCCACAGATCAAAGAAAACGTTTTCCATCACCAAAAAAGGGGTGAAATGTGAAACATCAAACCAAGGATTGGGAGAAAAGGAAATATATAAATACATCACAATGATATGAAAAATCTAAAAGAGAATCTGAAATGCAGAAACTTCAAATAGAATTGGTAAAGAACAGTGGAACCCTACCTTCATCTTTCGAGCCATGAGATTCAAGAACTCTGGAAAATCAATTGTCCCATTTCCATCAGCATCAACCTCACTGATCATATCCTGTAGTTCAGCTTCAGTTGGATTCTGTCCCAGAGAGCGCATAACAGTGCCCAATTCCTTGGTGGTAATGCAGCCTGAAAAAAGCATGGGCAGCAGTTTGTCTCAATTAAATATTACCCCAGCCAATCATTTTTCAATTTTAAATCTAATAATAATACTACAAATGACCTCGGGATTACAACATGGCCAGTTGGTAAACGAATTCAAATTTCAAGGTAGAGGTCAAATCCAATGGAGCCCTCTCCCATATTTAAGTGGGTTACTGTGTTACAGGGGAGTTGGGATTGATAGCTCCCCAGAAATCAAACAGAAGTGTTCACCTATCCAAAAAACTTAACAAAAAGAGACCTCTCTATTGCACTCTTCTTCTGGAATTTGCATCAAATATATACAACTCTTGAACTATCATTCGATATAACTGAGATTCACCCCCCACTCTACTTAATGCCCAAATTTTAGAATAGTTCAATTAATGAAACCAAAATAAACTTCAGAATCTAACCTAAAATGGATATCTGTACATAAGATCCTGTGTTACTGGATCTGCCTGGCAGGCAAGGTGGAAACACAGATCCACAGATCAGATCCAGTTTCGGGTCTGGCATGACCCACCTCGGATCTGCCTCAGCAAATAGAGACTGCCAGGATCCATCCTTGGAAACATATCCTATGGAACAGGAAGCATCCAGCACACAGATTACCAAAAAAACATTTTACTTTTGGAAGAACAAAAAAATAAGCTTTTTAATCCACCAATTGTGCAGACATTATTTATTGCTGGAAGCCACAACTGGTAATGTCAAATCTTTCCTTTTCTATCATTTTACCTATCTTTTTAACATTTCAAATAGTTCCAGGATGTTTGAGTGGTTCCAACCTCATCAGATTTCATATGAAGAAAGTAGAATTTCATATCCCATTCAAAATTCAGCAAACTTAACAGTTTTCAGGATTTCGGGGCTGGCAGGATTGCAACATTTCAGGACTGGATCCTATCATGTATGAGGATCAATTCAAAATTCAGAAGACTGTTTTCCGGATATCCAGGCTGGCAGGATTGCAGCATTTCAGGACTGGATTCTATCATGTATGAGGGTAAGGGATTGGCATTTAATCGAGAGCACCAAGCTCTCATGTACCCTGATGTTGGTGGTGTTTACTGTGGAACTCATCTGTCATGACCTTAGAAAAAATGTACCTTTCACTAAAGCCAAAACCGCTGATTAGGCATCTTGAGCTTTCTGCCTCATTTTAATGCTTGCATTAGCCAATTCATTAAATTTGGAGGGTGTTAACTCAAGCAACAACAAAATTATTCCATATAAACATCATTCCAAAGATGTTGGAGGATACCAATCCACACCTTGAAATAGAACCAAAGAGGCTGTGCCCATCATTCAATCGCCGTGAAGCTTGATGATAGAACCAAAGTCACCAGACTTGATTCAAATAATAACACAGCAAGGTCAAAGAGACTCAAGAGTTTGCTCGAACTGAGGAAAAACTTGAGAGTTCTCACGAAATTTTTTAAAAAATCACATTTAAGGGAAAAAAGTTATTAATGAGAGTGTTTACACTGTACAGTGTCCATATAATGCAAATTTTCAATAATGATTCATTTCATAACCTATAGATAGTACTACATATTACAAAACACCATGGATTCTGGACAGTTGACAACTCTGCTGGTTGTATACTGTAAAATCAGGTCAGAAAAGCAAGCTAAATGTGATTTTTTGTTTATACTGCAACTTTTATAGACAGAAGATTCAGAAGAATTTGATGAAACTGGGTAGAACGGCCTGCCAGAGAGCGGCAGGTCCTGGGTTCAATTCCTAGCCCATCAAATTTTCAACAGTGTCATAACGAAATGTTGAGGTTGGTTGTCGGCAGTTAGAGGCTTGAACCAAAGTATGACTTGAAGCTGGGTTGTCGGAGGTAGCAATCCACACTTTGTCAACGAACCGGTAGCGGTTGCCTATCATGCCAAGGCTATGTAGATCAGTGGTAGAGCAGCCCGCCAGATGTAGGCAGGGTCCTGGGTTGAAATCCTACCCCGTCCAAAACAAATAACCGATCTCAAATAAAATTTATCTTAATTAAAGAAGCAGTGGCAAATGGCCCACAAATCATAGTATACCAGCTACGGAAACCCATCGGCATTAACGATGAATACGGATAAATAATCCCATAAGCCCTCTACTTGATCGTTTCCCTTGACAGATTATGGATCCAATCAAAACTTTGCTTCGATGCACAAAATGGCATAAAAAGGAAAACCGCCGCTCACTTTAGTACTCCAAGAAGTTAATAACAAGCTCTTTTACAACAAAACGAATACAGAATAGGAAAGCATAAAACAAATCTCGGCTGAAGAAAATAAAAACCCAGGCAAGCATTTCTTTGAAATGAACAAAAAAGCTCTTGCGAAAACATATCTCATAGCAAGGGCATATCTGCTCAGGGAAACAAACCCTGTGTTAAACAAAATACGCCTAAAAACGTCTTAAAGAAAGGGGAAATATTTTAACCTATTACAGAATATGCAAACCTCGGAGCGAAAGAAACCCACAAAGAGATATACAACGAAAACAGAATTTTCTTTCACCAAAGAATTCAAGTCTTAAATATTGATATGTATGAATGCAGAGAAATCTTGCTTACCATCACCGTCCTTATCAAACAGACTGAAAGCCTCCTTGAACTCCGCGATCTGATCCTCGGTCAACTGCTCCGCCATTTGCAGTGGATACTTGGATCGAGACCGGCAAACACAAATCGATTACCTTCGCAAAAACACCAGAACAGATGCAAAAAGACGTCAAGGTTTCGAATCCCACAAGCTCCACAGAATCAAAATATCAAAGGGTGACTTGTTTTTACCTCAAAAACAGAAATGACAAAAGCAGAAGCCAGACAAGAGACACCGGAGAGGGAGCTGTGTTGTATGAGATGAAATCCCTCGGAGCTTTTAAGCTTGAACAAACAGGAAACGACAGTGCACCCTGAAATTGCCTGGATGCGTTGCGCTGGGAAAGGAATAAGAAACTTTACAAGATGACTCTGGTCCGTTAGATCAGTCAAGATGATCGACGGCTGTGGATCTCCGACGAATATGGGAAAATAATAGACGGTGAACCAGATTATATATGGTCCCTATCAAGTGAGATCTCCCGTTGCTTTGACTCCGCCGACGTTGGCCGTGTCCGTTTAGGTGGATTATTGGAGTGTTTTAGATTAACGGGCTTTTATTGGTTTTCCAGGTAATTGGTGTGCATCTTCATAGCAATTCATAGCAATTCGTGCGGGACGGTGATGAATTATTGATTTTCCAGGTAATTGGTGTGCATCTTCATAGCAATTCGTGCGGGACGGTGATGAATTTAAGTAGATTAATAGACTTTTTATTGAATTTCCGTAGATTAATAGACTTTTATTAAATTTCCACGTAATTGGTGTGTATGTTCACGGCAGTTAGTGTGGGACATTGGTGATTAAGAATATGGGAGATTTGGTGTGTCTTGGTGACCTTGAAAATAGATTATTAGTATTATTATTATAATAAACATAAACTGAAATTGTCAATATGGTGTGTAATAATAATGATGATATCTTATATCATAACGAAAGTGACAATGAAATTTTTCCCAATATAAGAAGAAGAGGAGTATAAATATGGGATGAAATTTTAATATATCTAGAAGATATCATATTAATATAAATTTATTGTAATTTCGAATTTATTATGTATTTAGAGGGATTAAATGTCTTTATATGTAAATATTATTTAAAATGCAAAAATTTGAATAAAGGTTTGCACTTTCCGGGATTTGATCCTTTTTTAATAAAGGTTTGCACTTTCAAGATTCGATTCCTCTCAATGCACGAGGGATTTACAATGGTTACAATAACATGCAATTGTGTAGAATAATTGGTGTGGCTTGGCAGTGACCTTAAAAATAGATTATTATTATTACAATATTTGTCATTGTATAATTTTCTTTGATAAATGTACTCATTATATATTTGTCTCTAACAATATATCCTCGCATTTTATTTTTTATATTTGTAAGTATGTACTATATTCCTATTCAAATGAGATTCATTTTATTTTCTCAGTTTGTTAGCATTAGGTTTCTAGTATTTCTAGTGGCATTTTATTCCATGTTGTTTGACTTCAATATGTAATATAATTCACCCTCACCTTTATCGTATTAAGAGGTCACAAGTGTTTCCTCTTAAGAGGTCACAAGCTCAAATCTAGAGGGGGGTAGGGTATGTATACCTCTGTAGACTTTACCAGTGAAATCGTTGGGCGGAGAGGGATCCCTTGTCCCACAAACAAGGGGGTCTCATACACCAATTTGGTGTGGCTTGACCGTGACCTTAAAAATAGATTATCGTTATTATTATAATATCAATACCTTCACTAGTTGCTTAAATCAATATGACTTGTTCGTTTTGAAATGTATTATCACTAGTATAGCTTGATTGGGCATAATGGTTAAGAACATGTGTTTCCTCCTCGGAGGACACAGGTTCAAATTCAGAGGGGGTAGAGTTTGTACATGTTGGTTGTCTTGTTGATGCACTAAATTATTTTGCACTATATCATTAAAAATTAATTAATCAAAATTATTTTCAACTTACACTTCAAATCAATACACCTAATCATTTATGGTACATTGTTATTGATATAATAGCATTTTATATAAAATTGATATGGAAATATTTTACTTATAACATACATCGAAATATTTTATTTATGACTAACATTGAATTTTCTTTTTGTTATTAATGTTTTATTAAATACCACATGTCAACTCCAAGTTGAACACTGAAGGGATTATGAATCTCCTTTATAATGAGTAATGCACATGTTTTAACCATAAGATTTTGTTTACTTTCAATTACTTTATATAGATAGATATATAGGTATTAAAAGTAACCTTTGGAACAGGGTAGAAGAGTTTAAAGTTCCTAGTGCAATAAAGTTGTATGAGAATGTGATTATCAAGTTTAGGAACACTAAGGGTTGGTCGTAAGAAATTAATTGTAAATATAGGGGTTAAGCAAGGTTGTATCCTATCCCCTACCCTTTTTGGCATATACATTGACAAGTTAGAGGGTTGTTCAGAAGAAGTGGGGCGCGGCAACCCGACTCTCATTGATATAGTCATCATTATTCTGCTTTATGCTAATGATATTGTTCTTATGGCAAGGAATCCCTTTGATCTCGATAACAACTAAAAATCCTCAAGGATTCTACTCTAATATGGGCATGATTGTTAACACTGACAAAATGAAGGTTATGATAATTGATCTAAAAATATCACTTACGCTACTTCCGTGTATGACAACAACAACAACATGGAGAAAATGACTTCATATAAGCTTAATTGGAACTATAGCATTGAGAAAAAAATAAATGGAGGGTGGAAAGCTTATTATGAACTTGAAAATAGTTGCAAGTGAGTGAACCTTTGGCTATTGGATAAAAAGAAACTCCAATTTGAGACTCTTGTCACTCATGTTATCTTATATGGTTGTGAAGTTTGACACTATAGCATCTTTAGAGAATCGTGGAGAAAGATAGAACAAATCCAAAAGTGTTTTGTAACTTATAATCTCAAAATTAAAGGCAATACAACCCATCCTATTCTCCTCGTAGAAGCAATTATTTCCCCCATTGGAGCACGGCTATGACTAGGTATGTAATGTACAAGAACAAGATAAACAACATGGAAGACAACAAACTTCCTAAGATTACTTCAAACTCTAGTCCAAACAACCCGCAGCTCAAGCAAGGGTGGCAAAATATGCCAAGTCTTGTCTAAATCATTGGGAATAAAGGAAGAGGTCATTATGCAAAATAACAACAATATTAAAAAAATTATTATATCTAAATTTAAGGAGAAATTGTGGTGCGGTAGAGAATTAGAGGATAAAATAAAATAAAGATACTATAAGGAGGTGATCAACCATAATCAAGAAGATCAAAAGTATCTATCGATTTTGACTAGTGTAAAAAATAAATCAACGTTGTTATTTAGTAAGAACAAACTCTCATGAGCTCCATAGTGAAACAGGGCATTAGACAGTTCCTAAAACATCATCGGTTGAAAGAATTTGTTATCTTTGTGACACTAAGAAGGTTAAAGATGAAAAGCATTTTCTCTTACAATGTCATGTGTACACCCACATTAAATCACAATTTCAAATGTTTTTTACAATATCGAGCTTCCTAAGTTTTTAACTCATCAAAACTATGGTGATTGAGGAACACTTCTCTTAAAGCTTTTCAAGCATAGAAAAAAAATTATAAAACAAACCAAGTAATCCCTTACCTTTCTTGCCCCTGAGGGTGTAGATTAGTTGGTGATAGAGTGCATTGTTAAGGTACTCCTTGCAACGTCAATGGTTCAAACCTCGCCTTGCCCATGTGTCGTGCTTGGGGGCTGAGTGGTGCACCTAGAAGTTATAGTGGTAGGAGTCAAAATCGACCCTGTGTCACACAAGTACAAGCCCGCCCTAGTTGTCAATTCCACCAGTCAAAAGAAAAAGTAATCCCTTACCTTTCTTAAGGTTTGAAAAACCAAATTTGGTTTCAGTGGAAGTTAACCATGGTGATCATAATCAATATAAAGTTGATATTGAAATATTTTACATGAGGTGGATATTGCAATATTTTATTTATGGTTGACATTAAAATATTTTTTCTGATTAACATTTTTAAACATTATTATGAACTCAATGTCGAGCATAAACGGAAGTACATATCTCCCTCGTAATGGGTTGTAAAAAGCACAACTCTACACAATGAATGTGGATATTGAAATATTTTATTTATGATCGATATTGATTTTTTTGTTATTGTTTTTTTTTTAAATGTCACGTATTAACTCTATATTAAATACAAAAGGAATTATGCATCTCTCTCATACTAAGTAAAACACTTATGATATAATAAATTACATAAATAACAACCATAAACAAAAGACACTCTGTTAAATATTGTTGGAACGTGAAAATAAAGATAAGCGTGAGATGCATTTCTCATTAATATAATACGGATATAAATACATTAGCTTGACCTTTTGATTCATCTTCCAAGAGGTCGCTTGCACTCTCGATGACCGTTTGATCTAAAATTGAAGAAGACTTGAAATACTTGAAATTATTTGCAATTAAATGTTATGTGTTTAAAGCAAATGGATCAGTTTGCAACACATAGATTAAAGGATTACTTATGCAAATTACACATAGACAGCGGCATAATCAATTAACATAAGCACATAAACACAACAATTGATAAAGGAATTCACCTCTCTTATGGGCTACATCTCTTGGTCCAGCTTCCAATGGATCATTATTATTAATTGCTCAAAAAGTGCTCAAAAACATGTCTTACAATGCTCAAACTGACAAACCGACTGCTCCAATGGCTTCAGAGCGTCCCAAAACCCCTGTCTGGGCTCTTTCAGCACCTCAATCGGTCGAAAAATGAAGAAGTTAGGCCTCCTGGAAGTCTCCCCTTCAAGCTTGTTGTCTCTGCATCTACAAAACGCACCCTTGTTGTTTGAACTTGGCTCACATGCATTTTAAAGCGTGAAAACCCAGCACTGGGCGCAACCGCGCCAACGGTGCAAACCGTAGGATGGTTAAGGGCGCGCCATCCCCTAACTGCCTAGGCACCTGGACATATGGTTCATGTGACCGCGCTCAAAGACAAAAAGTGGTTAACGGTTACACAACCGTGTAACCCCCTCCGCGCTCCAGGTCGTGGGCATATGTAATATGTAAAAACCGTGGACTATATGTTATAACCCGCGCGCCAACGGTCGCAATGTGTTATGGTCATATGTGTTAAATCGAAACCACGGGCCGGGGCCAAGCCCCAGCCTGACCTCCCGCCACATACACATATACATGAGTTTAAAAACATTGATATACACATATATTACAAGGAATAAGTGGCGGTGCAACGGTCAGCGGAGGGTTGTGAAATCTTTACATAGTGGGGGAGGTCCGGGGGTCGAACCCCGCGGCCTCCAATACATTTTACATAAAACCAATCGGCCAATAAATGAGTGACACGTGGCGCCCACGGATTGGGCCACGTGTCCTCGTATCATTTGCCACCCAAAAGACACGTGTCATCTCCTGATTCACCAACTGTCAAACAACCAAGATCTGCCACGTCACCATCTGACACGTCATCGTACGGTCTGTATGGCCCTGCCATGTCTGACCGTATGGACTGTACGGACTGTACAGTCAACACCAAAATTTTTGCTTGTTTGACCTGGCGAACAGAACACGATATCTTCTCCATACGGAGTCCGTTTGACAAAGTAAATATACCACCGGAATCAGGAAGACGAGATGGACGCAATGGCACTGTTTTTGTCGCATTCCGAGCACTTTGAAATTTGAGCAAAATTTGCTCCCCTGATCACACCTCCCCATTGGGAAGCTTTTGGACCTCCAAAAGACTATTCTCAGTCTATGTGAAGATGAGGGTAAAGTTCCCTCACCCTTCCAACCTCAATCCACTTAGCCTTGCTTGGATTCGTCCCTTTAAGACCAACTCGCAAATACTCCACATTTCCTCGTTTCGAAGTTCGCATCCTCCTGTCAAAGATGGTGTCTTCCTGCAGTTTTGTTAGATACTCTAGAGAAAAATCATCTATGGAAGGAATCTGAACATCCTGTCCTTGATCATCAATCAATGGAGGCTAATACAACTTCAAATTCTCAACATTAACAACTGCATACATCTTCATATAAGGAGGCAAATCTAAACGAAAAGCATTGTTACCAATATTGTCAACAATCTGGAAAGGACCATATCGAATCGGTTTCAACTTTTTACCTTCTCCTTTAAGCCTCTCCTTGCTGATGTAAAGCCAAACTTCATCTCCAACTTCGAAATTGTGATCAACACGATGCTTGTCATGTCTTGTCTTGTACTTGGCCTGTTTCTTTTCCAACTGCTCTTGCACCACCTAATGTATTGACTGAATTTGTTCAATGAACTTCTTTGCCCTATCAATGTCATATTAACCATCGACAGCAATATCTTTCCCAAAGATAAAATCTAAAGGCGACTTGGGCAAATAGCCAAAACATGCTTCAAATGGCGACGTTTGCGTCGAAGAGTGCTTAGCCCGATTGTACGCATGCTGAATGTAGTGTAAATGTTCATCCCAAAGTTTAGGATGCTTGCTGCAATAAGCACGAAGAAGATGCATCACTGTACGATTTACCACCTCTGTCTGACCATCTGTTTGCGGATGAAAAGTTGTGCTCTTTTTGAGTTTAGTGTCCATGAGTGCCCATAAACTCGACCAAAAACTTCCAACAAATCGAGAATCCCGATCAGAAATAATGGACTTAGGCAAACCAAAATGCACCCAGACATTTTGAAAGAACAACTGTGTCGTTTGTTCTGCTGTTACCTGCTTAGTACAAGGCATCAAAATACACATTTTGCTAAATCGATCAACCACAACATAAAGATAATCATGACCTCTTCTCGACATAGGTAAACCACCAACAAAATCCATGGAAATACTTTCCCAAGATCGAGAAGGAACTGGAAGTGGAGTGTAGAAACCCAACTTTCGATTACTAGGTTTACTTGTAGCACATAACGAACATCCTCGAACATATCGCGAAACACTTTCATTCATCTTAGGCCAGTAGCAGTATCTTTGCAAATTAGCCACTGTCTTGCCTACACCAAAATGACCAGCAATAAGAAAAGAATGCGCTTCCCTTATGATGTTGATTCTTTCCCCCTGTGGAATACACAACTTGCCAAGATGATACAAGAGATTATTATGCACATGATAATCCAATTCTTCAACATGGTTAGAGTGGCACAAAGATTCATACA